>CAWUFW010021831.1:0-110571 GCA_963921515.1 Calotriton arnoldi | reverse complement strand
CAAAACCCTTCTCGCGGTTCAGGCCAGTTTGCAATCCATAGATGGAAAGATCGACCACCTGAACTTGCGCATGGATCATATGTCCACGAAATTGGACAAGCATGCGCTGCGCCTAGGAGAAGCGGAGACACGTATTTCTCATGCTGAAGACGGCCTGCAACAGGTGACCGCCAAAGCGACGTCCATGGAAAAGGTGCTGGCTGTCATACAGGCCTGTAATGAGGATTTGGAAGCCAGATCACGTCGCAACAACGTGCGCATTACGGGCCTGCCAGAGTCCACAAACACAGGCCGACTTGAGACGTATGTGGAAAATCTCCTTCGTGTGGTGTTTGGGGCGGAACAGTTGTCTCAGGTCCTGATTGTAGAACGGGCTCACCGCTCTCTGGCTGCCCATCCTCCCCCGGGTGCCCTGCCGCGTCCCATCATTGCCCGTCTTTTGAATTATAGGGACCGGGACACTGTTCTCCGTATGGCTCGCGAGAAGGGTACCATCATCCATGAGGGGAACGCCCTCGCCTTCTACCCCGACTTTACTGTGGCGGTTCAGGAGGCTCGGAGAGAGTATCAGCCTGTCAAGAAACTTCTCATTGCGGCTCAGGTACCATATGCCATGCTATATCCTGCGCGGTTGCGCATAGAGGACAACGGAAAATACAAGATCTTCACCTGCCCGAAATCGGCGATGGATTTTGCCAAAACTGTCACTCGTCAAAGCCGGCCCCAAAAAACTGTGGCCGGGGTTGATGGCGGGGGTACTAGTGAAATGGCAGACGAGCAGTGACATCTGCGGGCTATATGTGATGGAGTATGCCTTTGCTTTGTTCCATAGCTAAGATGGCGACAATCAACCAGGTTGCCGCACTGAACTCTGACATGAGCGCTGCCGACATTCGCCATGCTCTGGTCTAATGATGACAATATTTTCTTCATTGTTTAAATCTGCAATGTTTACCATTGGGGGAAGCCCTTGTGGTCTGTGATGTAACGTTAAAATGGCCGGCAGGGGATTTCACGCTGGCTCGGCCACCTCCTATCTCACCGGGAGGGATACTGTGCTCCGGCGCCCCCCTTATGGGTATTCCCCACACTTGGTTACTCCCTCGAAATTGCACTTGGGAATTGTTCCTTGGGGTTCGGGATGGCTTTAGCAAGTTGGGGATGCTGAAGTGGTTGGGGGGTAATGGTGGGTGGAAGGGTGTTACAGGGGTTGTTTATGTGGCTGGTTACTTTATCAATCTCTTGGGCAATTCACGAGCATTCTATAAGGCTGGCATGTTTTCACACGCTAAAATGTTGGAGTGAGACTGTTTGGGGCTCAGGATAAATTCTGTCTCAAGTATTTTTTGCTATGTCTGTGCATAATAATGTAATGTCAATCTCTTAACATGGAATGTGCGGGGGCTTAACACGCCCAAAAAGATACGGCAGGTAATAGCGCATTTGGACCGTCATGGGATCAGCATTGCCCTTCTGCAAGAAACGCATCTGACGCAGGCTACCGATAAATTGGTGGGGATTCACTGGGCTGGCTACCGTCTTGCCTCTTCCTATTCCTCCTATAGCTGTGGGGTTCTCACACTTGTCAAAAAAGGCCTTCCCTTCACCGCAATTCAGACCTGTGCTGACACTGCGGGTCGTTATGCCGTGGTACACGGGAAACTGGTGGGCAAGCTAGTCACCATTGTCAATACCTATGGTCCCAACATAGACGACCCTGCTTTGTATGAGCGTCTTCTCGCTGTTCTGTGAAGTCTGCCAGACGCTGTGATTATCTGGGGGGGAGACCTCAACACACACCTGAACCCCAGCAAGGATAAATCCAGTGGCAGGGAGGGACATTCTCCCGGGGCGGCTCGTGTAATCAATGATGGAATGGCTGACTTGGGACTATTGGACATATGGCGACATAGACATGAGGAGACACTCGAGGGCACACACATTTCCAAGGCACATGGCAGCTGGTCTCACCTTGATTACTGGTTGAAAAGTGAGGGGGCGGCGGGCTGGGTGTCGGATGTGGAGGGATTACCACGCACACATTCCGATCACTGTCCTGTCCGTCTCACTCTCTGTATACCACAAACTGTCCCTAGGTCCTTTACCTGGCACTTTCGGCCTGAAGCGCTGCTGGACCCTCTCTATCTGGAGACAATTCGTGAGGCCATCACACAATATTTTGCGCACAATAAAGGCTCTGTAGATAGCGCTGGGGTGCTCTGGGAAGGGTTCAAAGCTACTATTCGGGGCACCTGCATAGGTACATCAGCTGGCATTTTAAAGGACCTGCGAGGCCAATTGACTAAGGTGGAGGCTACTCTGACAAGACTGGAGCGGGACTCCGAGAAAAGCGCCCTGTGAGTCGACCCTGGCATCCATTGAGGACGCCATACTCGAACATGCGAAGTTGGCAGAGGAGGAGTTGAGATACATCTCTAAACGTCATGTAGCCCGCGCCTATGGGGAGGGGGGGAGACCGGAACATCATTTAGCCACTAAGATAAAACACTGTATGGATCGGGACATTATCACTAAGATTACGGACGACACGGGTCGAGACCATTATAGTGCCCCAGACATTACTGACCAATTCCGGCAAACATACGCGAAATTGTATACCTCGCAAGGCGAGACAGATACTGTCAAACTTGATACTTACCTGTCCCAGGTGGCCATCGCATGGCTGTCGGATGGCCAGAGAGAATATCTCAGCCAGCCGATTACAGCGGAAGATATCAGAACGGCAATAAACGCCCTTCCCAACAAGAAGGTGCCAGGTCGTGACGGGTTCTCCTGCGAATTTTACAAGACATATGCAGAGGAACTCACCCCCTACTTGTTAGAAATGTATGCCGAGGCTTATGATCTGGGTGTGCTACCACCGTCTCTCCGCAAAGCGCTCATCATCACACTACTTAAGAAGGATAAACCGCCCACTAGTTGTGATTCGTACCGACCACTATCGCTCATTAACACGGACGCGAAAATCCTGGCGAAGATTTTGGGCACTCATCTCCAGCCGCCCATGCAGAATCTGGTACTGCCAGATCAATCTGGCTTTATTCCTGCGCGGTCCACCTCCCATAATTTGCGCACATTGTTTGCTATGTTTCAAACCCTGGATCCCGAACTACCAGCGGCGGCTGTCATGCTTGACGCCGCCAAGGCGTTTGACTCAATAGAGTGGGGTTATCTTTTTTATGTATTACAGCGGATGGGTTTTTCCCCTCTCTTTGTTAATTGGGTGCGGCTTCTGTATGCAGACCCCACAGCGCAAGTCCGGGTGGAGGGCTACACTTCAGACCCTATACAAATCACCAGAGGAACCCGACAGGGGTGTCCCCTGTCACCGCTTTTGTTTGCCCTGACGTTGGAACCACTCGCTTGCCTTCTTAGGCAATGTCACAAATATGCAGCTCTCAATTTTGTCCATCGGCCGGTTATCATCTATTTATATGCGGATGATATGCTGCTTTTCATTCGCGAACCCCGCAACTACCTGGTGCCGGTTCTGCATGAATATATTCGCTTTGCTCGATTTTCTGGGCTACATATTAATTGGACTAAATCTGTGGTGATGCCACTAACGGTGTGTACACTTCCGCACGAACCTGAATTCCCCCTTGTATGGGCAGAAGAGTCGGTTAAATACCTAGGGGTATGGGTCCACCGGGATCCAGATATAGTTATCCGAGAGAACTATGGAACTGCTACTACGGTGCTGGAACAGCAGGTGGACAGATGGGTGAAACTCCCGCTTTCTCTTGCAGACCGCATTGCACTGATAAAAATGGTAGTACTTCCTAAGTTTTTATATCTTTTCAGTAACATACCGATCCCACTCACCCAACATTTTTTTAAGACTGTACGCTCCCTGCTTCTCCGGCTGATCTGGGGTGGCCGGCAGGCCCGGGTAGGCTGGAGGACTCTTACTCTCGACTACAAGCGCGGGGGCTTTAATGTGCCTGATATTTATACTACCTTTGCGCGCACGCAAAATACGCACACTTTTGATTCACGTCTCACAATTTTATCCTGCATGTGGCGGTGGAACACTGGGACGCACATCCCATCCCGTTGAGCTCCCTATTAACACACGAACATAGGACTATGCCCCGAGATGCAATTAACACCACTAACACGACAATTGCAGCCTGGCAGGCGTTGGGCCGTGCGGCCGGTAAGTTACCACTATACTCCCCGCTGCTGCCTCTTGCTTACCACTCAGACATATCGGTAACACACGAGGAGGGAGCCATGCGCACAATGGCACTGGTGGGAATTGACAAGTTACAAGACCTCTATCCCAATGGCACGTTTTTGACCGCTGACCACACTGACTATACAAAACAAGACGCCACTCTTCATTTTTTTATTTCACAGGCTAAAAAAAGCACTGCAAGCCCATTACCTCACGTTTCCTGCGGAACCGCCAACGACGATGGCATTGCACACACTACTTATAAACCCTACCCGACACAAGCTTGTCACTAAACTCTACCATGCCACTAGAGAGGATAGGCTCCCCCCATGCAATAGGAGTCTGGACAAGTGGAATGAAAATCTGGACCCACAGCTCACGCAGAAAGAATGGGAACATTGCTGCCAACTGACTAGCGCCCTCACCTCTAATGGGAATCTGCGTATCATACATTTTAAATACCTTCATCAGGTTTATTATACACCTCACAAACCTTTTAAATATGGGCTCCGGGACACTGACGCTTGTAAACGGTGTGGGGCCTTGGGGGCAGATTTTTGGCATCTAGCTTGGGCCTGTAGGCGCGTGTTGGAATACTGGGCCGATGTGATTGCCAAATTGTCTAAGATAATTGGTATCGACTTGCAATGTTCCCCGCAGATATGCTTGCTGGGCCTCGTCCCTTTCCTGAAGGGTGTCATGGGCAGGCTGGCGAGGGTGGCATTGCTTATTGCAAACGACGAGTGGCGATGGTGTGGGATAGCACGCAGAGTCCATCAGCAGAGCAGTGGCTCAGGGACGTGGTATACTGCAGAGAAAATCTAGTTCTGTATGCGGAGGAGCTGCCGTCGTCCTCCAGGCCAAATGACATCTGGGAGCCCTTATTGATATATTTGCGTTCTGTTGCACAGCCAGATGCCCCCGACAATGCTTCCCTGTGAACATGATTTTTGTGATTACATGTGCCGAATGATGTATGTAACTATACCATCTATGAATACATTGCAGCCACGTGATGTTAATGGTTGTTTTTTCCTATAGTTGTACTCTTTGATGCTCTTCGTGTACACTGTATGAGACTTTATAAAAATCAATTTAAAAAAAGTAGGCACCCTTGCACCATGGTGCATGGGTGCCTGCGTTGCAGGGATGATTGTTTTTGTGCAGGAAGGGACACCTTCCTGCACAAAAACAATCAATGATGTCGTTTTCTTCCTTCTTTGGGGCATATTTACTGGAAGATTCTGCAGCACGGCGCTCCAAGCTATCTTGCTGCACCAAGCTGCGTCATTAGGAAAGTGCAGGGATGCATCGTATTTACAGCAATACGATGCATCCTTGTGATTTCCTCTGCGCTGGCGCACAATTGGCTGTCTAGAGTCAACGCAGGCACCCTTGCACCATAGTGCAAGGGTGCCTGTGTTGCAGGGATGAACATTTATGTGCAGGAAGGGACACCTTCCTGCACAAAAACAATCATTGATGGCGTTTTCTTCCTTCTATGTGCAGAATGCAGCACACGTAGAAGGAGAAAAACACCATCAATGATGCAGAATACAGCACATATAGAAGGAGCAAAAAACAAGGAGAATTAAAGGTATTTCTCACCATTGCACCTCGTTTACATCTCCCTTGGGGAGGCATAGGTACCTGATGCATTCCCAGTTTAAGAAACCTTGTAAATCTAGGAATGCATCAGATTCCATGGGTGATGCATGGGAACACCCACAGCAACACCCACTGAACGCCCCTTTTACGCAGAGCAATGCGTAAAAGGGGGCCATATTTACGAAGCTGTGAAAAGCCATGCAGGGTTGCTTTGCGTGGCCTTGTAAATATGGCTCAGCATTGTGCGCTACCGGCGCATCAAAAAAAGTGACCCTCTGGTGGTGCAGGGGCCGTGCAAATATGCCCCAATGTTTCTGTTGGTCATCATTTTAGAAAACTGCTAAAAGTTTAAAATATGCCAGAAATGGGTTGCCAGCAATCTTAATACGAGAAAATACTTTTCTGTCACATTTTGCAGTTTGTTTGATACATGGAGCTAAGCTTCTGATAGAGCGTTATGCTCTCGTAAAAATTGTAGGGGTGCATCATAATCACCGTTAGTCTGCACCCGCACATATCCAGTTATATATACCAGTAAATGGCTAGTAAAATGTAGTTTTCACTTGCATTATTAGAGTGAATAGAAGAAGTAATTGTGCTATTATAAATCCTGCAATTGTAATGATTAACTGAAATGTGTCCAAAAGGATGCATTAATGTGTTAGGCCATGTGTAATCGAGATGCAGTAGTTAAACGTGTATCATATTAAGTTGCACGTGTAGTTCACCTTTTCGCATATGAAGTGTAATGAACTAATGCTTATAGAAGTGATTAAGAATTGTGTGTTTAAATTGTGTAAAGGCCTGACTGCATATATGCCAAGGAAAGGCCTGTTTGTTCTTATGTTGGCTTATTTTGTAGGCAGAGAAGGATCTCTTGTAAAGGCTCTCTGGGCACCGACGGTAGAATTAATTAGCACAGTGGAAAGTTTCTGTTGAACGTATCTTCTGTTGCAGGTGCAAGGACACATGCCTCGTTAGCAAAAGACTGGCTCTTTGTTTCACGAGTTAGGGTGGTGGGAGGCATTGAGATGGGAGTACACTGGAATGCAGGGATGATACTTTCAGCGGAGAAGGTGCCTGGGACTCAAGGTCATCGCGACCGTCCTGGATGAAGTAAGAGTTTCGATGGAAAAGTACGAGAAGGAAGACCTGGCCGAAGAGGCGTGACAAGGGCGTGTTCGATTGTATTTGGGTTTTGTAGTAGGGACAGTGCCCCGGGGGTTAGAGAGTAGAGAAGAGGTAGAGAAGACGGGAGAGAGAAGACAGAGAGGGATTCTAGGAAGGAGCATCTTAGAACAAGCTCGAAATGCTATGTGAGTGCACTTCTTAGGAAGTCTTCACAGCTGACACCTTTCCATTTACTCTTGCCTGGGAAATTCGTTAAGTAGGTATGTCACCTTAGTGATAGAGTAGGGACAGCTAATAGTTATGGTTATTTAGATAAATGAAGAGTAATATAGAGATTTGAGCAGTCATCGCTTGTCTAATACTTCTGGAATTAACGATTCTTCTTATCCTGAGTCGGATGAGACTCCTGCGTAGGATTCTATTTGAATTAGTGCCCATTGACTTCTTTAACCTCGTGTTGAGGTGCTTGCACGTGCAGTTATTCTTGGCTATAATAAACCCACAAAATTGAATTCGGAGTCAGTGGTCTTTTAAGGTAGACTGGACTCTAAATTTGTTGTATAACTGAAAAGGATTTCTTCCCTTCACACTATTTAGCAGGTAAAAAGATCCTGGCGACCTGAAGATTCTTAAAAGTGATAAGATTAGAATCAGCGTTATCAGTTGGTAGCAGAGTAGGATGGTTACCTTTGATAGCAAGGGGAGATCTAGATTAGGATAAGAGATTATTTGCCCCATAGAGCTCGAGTGATGGTGATCCAGTGGATCGTAAGAGGAGGACGACGGCGGTTGACGAGAACTGACGGAGAGTGACGGTGCGGCGAAAGTAGCAGTTCGTGGTAGAGTGAGTATGAACAGGGTGATGCTTGTTAGATTGCGGTGTTTAATGGTTGTGTGATGTCTTGCGGAGTTGGAATGAGAGTCGTGTGATTGAGGATCGGACCGTGAGCGCCGCGGGGACCGAGAGATTTGATTATTGTGGTGTACAAGACACCCAGAGCTGAAATCGTTGACCAGAGATTGTGGGGGTCATGAGACGTCGTTGATTAACCCACTGAAGATAGGAAGCATGTGTGTGAGTGTATGAATAACCGACGCTGGTCGTAATTTGTTGTGTGCAGGACATTGAGCGTTTGGATCCTATCGATTGTGTAGGGGGGGGTTGTCCGGTCGTTCGCGGACAGACAGTTGCCAGATTGAGGTCAACAATTTCGAGAGGCTGGCCGGTCATCGGTGGACCGACAGTCAGAGAGGTAATTGTTCGGTAGGACGGACAATCGCTTCAGAGTGTGATTGGGACACGTGCGAGCGAGAAAGGGTGAATTGAGAAGGAGGGGAACTGCTGCGAGCGGAGAAAGAGTGACGTCATACAGTGCCACGCTGCGATAGGCCGGTTGGTGTGAGCCGCGCTGGCATTGGTGGACTGAAATCAGGAAGTATAGCCGAAATCTTGTTCGCGAACGGAAACTTGATTCATCATGAAATGTTTCAAAGTTTTACGAGAACTTTGCAGAGGTGATAGACATGTGGTTACCCGGGGTGGAGAGAAAGCCCCTCCCGAGGATACGCCAGCACATTATATGGCTAAGAATGTAGGATTGCATACTATAATTTGGCTTGAGAATTGGCATAAAATGACAGAAGGAGAAGGAGAATTGACTTTCCCACACTATGGCACCTTCAGGTTGGAAGTGTTGTACCAGCTAAAAATTGTAATGTCTTCCTTACGACCATTGCCCAGACCGACACAGTTTGAGGCGCTACATGCATGGATTAGGGCAGCGTACGACAGGAAAAGAGACAAAAGTCAGGAAAGGGTGAAGAAATCGATCAGGGCATTTCAAGATGAGAGATGGGATGCATTGGAGAAAAGGTGGAGAGTGGAAACTATTGAGGGAGATAGGCTGTTTCCACTGCTGATAAATGTAGGAGAGGCCAAGAAGAAGTGGGCCGAAGAAGACGACAGCGATACAGATGACAGCCTGTTAGATAGGTTGCTAGCAGAGAGACCACCTCCATTCAATCCAGATGCAGAAGAGGGAAAATCAGCTTCAGCAGTAGAAAATGGCGAGTCACGGAATCAGACAAACATGAGGGTAGTAGGAACAATTTCCACAGGGACGGAGGGAGTAGGAATCCAGTCTTCTATTGGAAATATGCGGTTACCGGATTCCCTGACTGTACCTGTTACCATTGGTCCTATAGTATCTGTATATGACCCAGATCGAATAAGTGAAGGAAGTCCAATGCAGACGACAGGGGGAGAGGGGACCAGCGTTGGAGGGAATGGCTTAGGGGTACAAGTGGTTCACTTTCCGAAGCCCTTAAAAACGAGCACGCCATTGCCAGCCACCGCAGACTCCTCTTTTGGACAGGTGGATGTGAGACCAGTAAGACCAAGGCCCTTAATCGAGTCCAAGTCAGACTTAAGAATGTGGGTACCACCTGTGAGGAATCAGAGCGATAGGATGCCAAGAGATGTGGAGCAAGGCAACTTAGGAGACAGATCAGGTTCCAGGAATACAATAGAAGAGAGCAGGTCACGAGAACAAAGCAATGATTATGATGAGCGGAATGGTGCGGCTTGTCAAGAATCACTGAGGAGTGCAGTGCAGGCAAGGTTGTTGGATGTAGTAAGACTAAAGGCGGAGGTAGACGAAATGATTAGTGGGAACCTGCCTTTGGAGAGAATAGAGATTTATGGGCCAGACGAGCTGCTTTTCGTGGCAAAAGATGTGACTCGTAAAGCAAGAGCCGCACATGAGAAATTGACAGAATTGGCTAAGCGATATGAGGTGGATGTGAATAACACCAAATCGTTGCAAGGGTCACATAGGTTGCAGTATAGTGATCAGGAATTGGAGGAGAAAAGAATCATAGGATTAAGGACGCATACCAAAGACCTGATTGTAGGGATGCGTATATGGATGATGTTGGGTAAATGGGAGGAAAGGTGGTCAAAGAAAAAGATTACCAAAAAATTGTAGGAGAAACGCCACCTCCGGGGGGAGGGGCGACGGGCGTCGGGAACTATCCCTTACGGGAAGTACAGAACGGAGGGTACGTGCATGTGCCGTGGAGTAGAGGTGACTTGGCTGCGTTTACAAATGATTTTCCTCGGCTGAGGGAAAACCCGTAGAGTGGTACAAACAGGTTGAGCGTTTCGTTAAAATCTCGAAGGTACTATGGACTGATTTGAACACTTTGTTTGATATAGTGGTACCAGGAGATTTGTGGACAGCTTGTAAAATTGCAGTTGAGTGGCCGACCTTCGAACCTGAAAGGGATGTTGTTACGAATGGTCTGTCACCCATTGTCATGAAAAAATTCGAGCAAGTGATTACGTGGTTGAAGCTGAAGATTTCACCTCAGGATATCGATTGGGTTAAGATAGATCGAACTGTGCAGGAACCCAAGGAGACAGTGCATGAATATTATGAAAGACTCCTGCAAGCTTTTAAACAATATAGTGGACTAGACGCCTTAGACCCCAAGGATGTGGGACAGTTTGTCTCAAAGTTTGTCTTGGGATTGAGACCAGAGGTCAGCCTCATGATACAGCACCATTTGATCTGTTGGCAGAACAAGCCGGTGGATGAAATCTTGCGGTATGCGAGGTACTGTAGCGATGAAGTAGACTCAAAGCACCGGAAGCTAAAGGACAAGCTGATGCTCGTTCAGATGCAGACAGCTCAGGTCCAGCCTAGTGGAGGGACGCTGGGAAGGAGACAGGGAAACTATCAAGGGAACCAAAATGGGCAAGGACAGGGAAAAGGGAAACCAATAGATCCCAAGACGGGGGTGGATGTGGCGACATTGAAAAAGACCACTGCGTGTCATCTTTGTCATCAGATTGGACACTGGGAGCGCGAGTGTCCTTTGAACCCAGCCAACCAAGTGCAGCAAGAGGTAGAAGTGGTTCAGGCACCTGCGCCGGAGGTAGTTCATACTGTAATGAGACCCAGATCGATGAAAGGGGGGACATATAACCCAGAAGTGCAGGTACCCCAGCCACCAAGAATTTCGCAAGGAATGCGGACTTACCAGCAGATGCCCCTTTTTGAAGGGTATGATGAGTACAGTCCAGACCCGTTATCCTGATGGTGCCTGAGGGGGGAGGAAGACTGCACACTTGGAGCAGTCTTGGAGGTAGACCAGAGAGTACCTTATGTGGAGGCAGACATTGATGGTCATCCTACCACACTCTTGGTTGACACTGGTGCTACCCGGTCTACTGTAAGATCAGCAGTAGTCCCCAACCTACCCCTCTCGGGACAATCGATCCAAGTTGTTGGAGTGGCAAACAAAAAGATAACTAGCCCATTGACCGAACCGATTCCAGTGAGAATAGGCTCCTTCCAAGCTAAACATCAGTTTGTGGTGTGCGATACGAGTCCAGTTTGTCTTTTGGGAAGAGATCTGTTATGTAAATTGAACTGCACTATTTATTGCACACCAAAGGGAGTGGAGGTACAGACAAAGGATGATGATGCTACCTTTAAAGTTGCTAATCAGCATCTGTGTATAGACTTGTATCCAGTGGTGACAGTGGAAGAACTTCCACCGGACTTGAGAGACACTGTGTCACCAGAGGTGTGGGACTTTACAGGAGAAGAGATCGGACTGATCAAGGGGGTTGAACCTGTGCAGATTCAGGTTAAGCAGAATGTCGAATTTCCCAGAACGCCACAGTACAATCTGTCCTCTGAAACGATCGCAGGAATTAAGCCTGTAATCGAGTCTATGATCAAGCAAGGCATTCTGAAAGAAATAAGAGGTAGCCCATGTAATTCACCTATCATGGGACTACAGAAACCGAGCGAAAAGTTCAGGATCGTGCAAGACCTGAGAAGGGTTAACACTATAGTTATCCCATGTTGTCCAGTGGTACCGAATCCATCAGTCATACTGTTTCAGATCCCGTGCGAAGCTGAGTGGTTTACTGTCATAGATCTGTGTCAAGCATTTTTCTCGATACCGCTCCACGAGGAAAGCCAATTTCTTTTCGCTTTCCGGCTGGAAAATCGTGTGTTAACATGGTGTTGTATCCCTCAGGGGTATACGGAGAGTTCATCGATCTTTAATCAGATCTTGAAGAAGAATCTAGAGAGTCTTGCATTGCCACAGAACTCGGTCCTTGTGCAGTACATAGATGACCTACTCGTGGCATCAGAAACAGAAGATGCTTGCAGGATAGACACGGTAGCTCTACTGAATCATTTGTCAGAAAATGGACACAAGGTGTCCCCGAACAAATTGCAGTACTGTCTGAACGAAGTTCAGTATTTGGGCCACAGACTGGAAAAAGGCAAGAGGAAGGTGTCACCAGATCGAATTGAGGCAATAATGAACATGGCAGTGCCCACCACTCAAAGGGAGGTCAGGATGTTTTTGGGAATGGTCGGCTATTGTCGCCAGTGGATTCCCAGTTTCTCCTTGAGAGCAAAGCCTTTGCAGAGGCTTACGCACAAGGATGTGAGTGATCCGGTACCATGGGATGAGGAGTGTTTGATGTCATTCCTACGACTGAGAGAAGAGTTGTGTTCTGCACCTGCTTTGGGAATGCCTGATTATAATAAGGCTTTCTCACTGTTCTGTTGCGAGAGAGAAGGTTGTGCATTAGCAGTTCTAGCTCAGAATCATGGAGGTGTCCGTAGACCAGTTGCCTACTTTTCAGCTACTTTAGATCCAGTAGCTTCTGCGTTGCCCGGATGTCTCAGATCCGTTGCTGCAACAGGTGTCAGCATTGAAAGATGTGAAAGCATTGTAATGGGTCACCCACTAACAGTTCATGTACCACACTCTGTTAAATTGTTAATGACCAGAACTAAGACGCCGCACCTAACGAATAATAGGTTAACGTGGTATGAGCAAGTCATACTCGCCGCAGAGAATGTAACCCTGAAGAGGTGTTCTGTCTTAAACCCTGCGACATTAATGCCTATACCCAATACCTATGATGAAGATTGTGAGGACCATGATTGTCTTGATGTGACTGAACTATGCACCAAACCGAGACCTGACATTGTCGATGAACCACTGACTGAGCCAGATGAAATTTTCTTTGTCGATAGTTCATGCTTAAGAGACAGTGTTGGCCAACTAAGAGCAGCGTTTGCTGTATGTACCATTTCAGGAGTGGTTGAGGCTGCTTGCCTAGACGGAGTACACTCCGCGCAGGTAGCTGAGATCATTGCCTTGACACGTGCCTGTTTGGCCGCTGATCAAATCCGAATCACGATCTACACGGACAGCCAGTATGGGTTTGGTGTGGTTCATGACTTCGGACAGTTATGGTCACAGAGGGGATTTCTGACATCATCTGGTTCACCCATTAGGAATGGAGAACATGTAAGACAGCTGTTAGATGCATTGCAATGTCCGAAGGAAATCGCAGTTGTCAAGTGCACTGCGCACGGAAGGGGGGATGATTTTGTCTCTCTGGGGAATAATTATGCGGACAAAGTCGCCCGCTTTTGTGCAGAGCAAGGATGTATCTTTACAGAGGGTTACATCGTAGAGAGCCAAGAAAGAACCGAGCTCAATATGATGTTGGCCATGGCAGACACTTGGGAGGAACTCAAGCGACTGCAGGATGAGGTGACAGATCAAGAACGGAATGGATGGATTAAAGCAGGATGTGGAAGAGGGGATGTGGATGTATGGGTTTCCAATGATGGGAGAGCTGTATTGCCAGAAAATATGCTGAGCTCCATGGCGAGATTGATACATGGACCTGTACATCTTGGAAGAGATGCAATGATGCGTGTGTTCAGACAGACGTGGTATAATCTGCGATTTTGTGCGGTTGCTGAAGCAGTTTGTCAGAGGTGTGTAACGTGTCAACAGATGAATGCTGGAAAGAAGACTGTAGTCACATTGAGTCACATTGGAAAGTCAGGAGGACCCTTCAATAGGATGCAGATAGACTTTGTGGAGATGCCCAAGTGCAATGTGTTGAGGTACATTCTAGTGGTCGTGTGTGTATTCTCACGGTGGGTGGAGGCTTACCCAACACGCAGGTGTGACACTCTCACAGTGGCTAAGGTATTGTTGAGGGAACTCATCCCGAGGTTTGGTTTCCCAACCTCTTTGGAATCAGATAGAGGAAAACATTTCCACAGTGAAGTCATGAAGTTACTTTGTGCAGCATTGAATGTCGATCAGAGACTCCATTGTAGTTATCGACCAGAGGCTTCTGGGATAGTGGAGCAGGTTAATGGGACTCTGAAAGCTCGAATGGCAAAAATGTGTTCGTCAACGTCTCTGAAGTGGCCCGATGCGTTGCCACTTGTTCTAATGAGTATTCGAAGTGTCCCCGACAGGAGAACTGGGTTGTCCCCCCATGAAATCTTAATGGGAAGGGCAATGCGGTTGCCAGCAGTACCCGCTACAGCTTTGATAAACATCAGTGATGACTTGATTCTCGATTACTGTAAAGGACTATCTGATGTGGTCCGTTCTGTGTCCCA
Organism: Calotriton arnoldi; assembly: GCA_963921515.1. Taxonomy (NCBI): domain Eukaryota; kingdom Metazoa; phylum Chordata; class Amphibia; order Caudata; family Salamandridae; genus Calotriton; species Calotriton arnoldi. Next base: position 96,159 of record CAWUFW010021831.1, on the reverse strand, counting down.
GCAGGTCCAAGCTGCAGCTGTTCCAGCCTCGAGTGATCTGTGCCACGATCTGTGTCCAGGTGACTGGGTGCTTGTCCGAAAGCACGTAAGGAAGAGCTGTCTGGATGTTCGGTGGCGAGGTCCGTACCAGGTGATACTGGTAACGAACACAGCAGTGAAGTGTGGAGGATTGCTGAATTGGGTGCATGCTTCCCATACCCGCAGAGTTTCAGCACCCTCAGAAGAAACAGCTCCTCTCGTAAATGAAAATCCAGCTGATGTGGCAGGGCCACATGAGAGGACAAGTCAAGCTGTGAGGGCCGCTGATGCAGCTGGTTGTGCACCGGAGCAAGTAGAAGGGGGTTTCGACAATCCGAACCTCGACTCTGACTCGGAAGACAAAGGTGGTGCAGTGGGTGGAGTGGAGTCAGATTCAGCAGAAGAAGGAAGTGGTGCACAGGGTATAGAAGGGGAAGGCGGAAGAAGGATCAGAATTGAGGAGGCTTGGCCTGAGAGACAGAGGCGACTGAACCTGAGGTTGGCACCCGAAAGAGATCTTGCTCCAGTGTCTGAAACGTCTGAATCAGAGGCAACTGACGGAGAGCAGACTCAAGAGGGTCGGAGGAGGTCGAAAAGAACGAGAATTCCTTGCCAGAGATACGCTACCCCAGAGTGGACTTACACGGTGACTGATGCAGGGGGTAGTGAGTACGGGGAGGCTGAGGTCTTTGCAGGTGGTCAGCAAGAGCCCGAATGTGGTACTGAAGGTGGTGCTGTTGTTGCCAGGGCTCGAAGTCGAAGGAATACTGACCCTCACCGTTCCGAATCCCCCGCTTCTGAGTAAGGTCCGAGAACTGGTTTTGCATCGACTCGAATTTCCGTCCTTTGGATTTGAGCCGTATTCACATGAAATGGTAATTCTTCGTCTTGAACTTTTGTACCACGTTTTGGAAGCGCTTACAGATGATCTTATCATGGATGAAATGTAACCTGTTGTAAATAAAAAGTCTAAAGAAGAAGTTAACCTAGATCCGAGTGGAAGAAGAAGAAACTTAGGGACTTTCCACCGAAGAGGAACGAAAACTTAGGGAAGTCTTTTTCTGGACTATGTAAATAAGACCCTGTAGCTGAAAAGGGGATTTCCAGAGGTTTCGAAGTGTTGCTCGAGTTGGTTAAGCAAGTCACGTGTGGAAAAGACAGAGACTTTTCGAGTGCTCATTGCTGGAATCACGAACTTTGAGAACGTTCGAGACCATGGAGACTGGAGATCCACATCGTAGATCCAAAGTGATTGTAGGCACCTTCATAGGGGGTGTGATAGTTTCTATAATCATAGTAGTTATAGTTTCTTATACGGTTCCACACAAGCTAGAAGTGCAGGGGGTGCCAGGAACTCCTACACCTACCACTACACCTAGCAAAAAGGAGGGAAACATAGGAGCTGATCGAGCTTTGCTAATAGAAGAGAGTCGTAGATTGCATGTAGATTTGTCTAGGAGTGATTTTAAGCTTAATGCGTATGCCAAGCTGCTATATGAGTATGTAGATGCGATGGATGCGAAAGATTGTTATGTGTGTATGCAGTTGCCGGCTTCAGTGGATGAGGGTATTAGATATCACCATCTTCCACTGACGTATGGAATTTCATGTAGTCTGTTGCTTAGTATATTTTATGGAAGAGGCCAGTTTGAGTATTTCTTTTCCAATTACGATGTAGTGCTTCCTGAAGTTCCAGCTTACAAACATTTGAATAAGTACGACTATTATAAGTCAGAGGATAGGCTTGGGAAGTATTTCATACCGTCGCTGGAATTAGATACAGCATATGCCCACCGACATAATTTGACATTCTCATTGTCAAATGTAGAAAAGAAGTTTATAGATCAGGTAGAAGATAGATATTGAAAATTAACACAGACACAAGACACAGGAGGTAGTCCAGTGGATTGGACAGACGAGGAAAGATTGCACCGAACAAAAGGGAGTTATGGTCCTATAGCATTGGACAAGGAACAGAGGGGAAAGTTGTGTGTGAGACGCTATCAGACTTACTATGAAAAGGTCTCGGTGGGACAGAGTACGTGTGATCATGTCTTCACCATGGAAGATTCAGCAAAGAATTTTCTGCCAGGCCCTGTACAAGTGATACCTACGGTGTATTTTGTGTGCGGAAGGAATGCTTATGTGAGGTTGCCAGCGAACTGGTATGGTACTTGTTACTTGGGAATAATATTTCCAAAGATTTACCATGCAGAGGATTTGGAGCTTTTGGAAGATGGAAAGCATTCGAGAGTGAAGCGAGGTGCAAGTGCAGGAGCTGTGGTAGGAGATATATTTGGAGCAATGATACCAAGTTTGGGAGTGATTTTGAATGATGTAAAGATCCGGAGATTGGCGACTGTGGTCGATGAGTTATCGATGAATACAGCAAAGTCATTGATACTCGTGGATGGAGAGATGTTATCGATAAGGACAATGGTTTTGCAGAATCGCCTTGCTTTGGATGTCCTATTGGCAAAAGAGGGCGGAGTCTGTAAATTATTGAAGGTTCAAGAGAGCTGTACTTATATACCAGACCACAGCAAGGATCTGGAGAAATATATAAGTAACATTACTACGATCCATATGAAAATAGCGGATCTGACTGAAGAGGGAGTTTGGGAGAAAGTTGGAAAGGGATTTGGTCAAGTAGGGAGTTGGTTTGCAAGTTTGGGAAAGGGATTCCTTGGCTATGTTCTGAGACCTCTCATTATCGTGGTGGGTTGTGTGGTTTGTCTGTGGGGTCTGATCAGAGCGTACAAGTGGTATCGAGCAGGCAGAGCTGAGAGGGCTTTGAGAGAAAATGAGACGAGAATGGCCAGACTGCAGGACAGTCACTATCGAAATATTAAGAGTTTAGAGAGATTCCGACAGGGAAGAATGGCAACAAGTTCTGTTTAGGTCGGTTCTTTCTCCAAGGGAGTTGAAAATTGTGATGACTGAAGTCATCAAAGGGAAGAACTGATAGAGTGTTATGCTCTCGTAAAAATTGTAGGGGTGCATCATAATCACCGTTAGTCTGCACCCGCACATATCCAGTTATATATACCAGTAATTGGCTAGTAAAATGTAGTTTTCACTTGCACTATTAGAGTGAATAGAAGAAGTAATTGTGCTATTATAAATCCTGCAATTGTAATGATTAACTGAAATGTGTCCAAAAGGATGCATTAATGTGTTAGGCCATGTGTAATCGAGATGCAGTAGTTAAACGTGTATCATATTAAGTTGCACGTGTAGTTCACCTTTTCGCATATGAAGTGTAATGAACTAATGCTTATAGAAGTGATTAAGAATTGTGTGTTTAAATTGTGTAAAGGCCTGACTGCATATACGCCAAGGAAAGGCCTGTTTGTTCTTATGTTGGCTTATTTTGTAGGCAGAGAAGGTTCTCTTGGAAAGGCTCTCTGGGCACCGACGGTAGAATTAATTAGCACAGTGGAAAGTTTCTGTTGAACGTATCTTCTGTTGCAGGTGCAAGGACACATGCCTCGTTAGCAAAAGACTGGCTCTTTGTTTCACGAGTTAGGGTGGTGGGAGGCATTGAGATGGGAGTACACTGGAATGCAGGGATGATACTTTCAGCGGAGAAGGTGCCTGGGACTCAAGGTCATCGCAACCGTCCTGGATGAAGTAAGAGTTTCGATGGAAAAGTACAAGAAGGAAGACCTGGCCGAAGAGGCGTGACAAGGGCGTGTTCGATTGTATTTGGGTTTTGTATTAGGGACAGTGCCCAGGGGGTTAGAGAGTAGAGAAGAGGTAGTAAAGACGGGAGAGAGAAGACAGAGAGGGATTCTAGGAAGGAGCATCTTAGAACGAGCTCGAAATGGTATGTGAGTGCACTTCTTAGGAAGTCTTCACAGCTGACACCTTTCCATTTACTCTTGCCTGGGAAATTCGTTAAGTAGGTATGTCACCTTAGTGATAGAGTAGGGACAGCTAATAGTTATGGTTATTTAGATAAATGAAGAGTAATATAGAGATTGGAGCAGTCATCGCTTGTCTAATACTTCTGGAATTAACGATTCTTCTTATCCTGAGTCGGATGAGACTCCTGCGTAGGATTCTGTTTGTATTAGTGCCCATTTACTTCTTTAACCTCGTGTTGAGGTGCTTGCACGTGCAGTTATTCTTGGCTATAATAAACCCACAAAATTGAATTCGGAGTCAGTGGTCTTTTAAGGTAGACTGGACTCTAAATTTGTTGTATAACTGAAAAGGATTTCTTCCCTTCACACTATTCAGCAGGTAAAAAGATCCTGGCGACCTGAAGATTCTTAAAAGTGATAAGATAAGAATCAGCGTTATCACTTCATATGCAAAACGCTTACACTAAGTCGCGGAAGAGACAAGTCAGAAAGCAGACAAGATTACTTTTCTGATGGTGGCTATTAATTAAAGAATTAAAAATGCTGTCTACTTCTTCACATTTCAATACGAAAAGGTACATGTATGTACCTGGCTCACTGTAAGCTTGTGAGGGACATTATGAAAACAGGGGAAGCATCATTCTGGGAATTTTAGTGATAAAAAAACTATTTCACAGGCTTTCAGTGACCCAAAGAGCTAAAATTGACCATACATAGTTTTTTTGAAAATACTGAGTAAATTCATTTGAAATGCGGCCACAACCTGTTTATTAGTAGACTTTGCTGTGATCTAGCATCTCGGGAATTTTGTTGAAATTTCGGCAAACCAGAAAATGCAGAGATTTCTTAAAAATGTGTGCATATTTCAGACAACTTGAAACAAAATTATTGATATTCTTTAAAAAAAAATCAAAAATTGGGAGCATGTTAGGAAAATGATAATTAAAAAGTAAGAAAAATTGCAGAACTTTCTGAAGAAGTAATTATAGCAAAAAAGTGCCTTTAGAGTTGTGCTTGAATTATATGGCAATGGGGATGCTGCCACAGAATTATGAATGGACACAAATACGTTATTTCCATCAACTGGGAACTGAAATAAGTGTTGATAATGCAGTGTTCGTGTACATGGTGACGTTTTTTACATCACATTTTTTTACATTAGCATGTCATTAACACATAATCACACTAATGCTAATGGACAGAGAAGTTATGTGTATTCTCGCTTATTTTTATTATAGCTAATGTAGTCCTGAATTTTAAAATGAGTTAACGCTGCTTGCCATCTTTGTTTTGTGTCACGTGAACATTTGAATTCTAAGTAAGCTGGAGTTCTAATAATTGTCAAGTGGAATGTTCTCTTTCCTTCTTTCTCAGGTGAGGAAATGTTTTCTTTTCTTTGTGATTATCGAGGAATGTTTTAATGAATATTGCATTCAAGAAGCTACCGCAAGTGGTCAGACTAGTCTATGTATCTTATCTTGTTACAGACAGTGTAAGTTTGAAAGACGCAGAGAGAAGCTTCTATTGTGAGAAACCTTTAGAACATATCCAGTATGCAATTGTATCATTTCACTTTAACCTGATTGGACAGTCTGTTTGAGAACTGCGTGCAGTTGGGTAAAATGTTAGTAATGCGTGCTTTAGAGAGTAGAACAGATTAGAAAATAGCTAAATAGAGGAGGAGATCTTAGAGTGCTCCCTTAGAGAGAGGACTGACTTTTCCTTCGTCCCTCCTTTTTGTGGCGCCCCCTTGCTGGTTTGTCCTCTGTTGTGCTAGATTTGATCGAATTTGAAAAATGCATTCTGATTATAAATTGCTGCTATCTGACTTTTTCCTTTTGCTAACTATTAACTTTTTATAAACCTTCATGGGTTGATACTAAAATATTCTCTGTCCTTTTTGTGAAGCCTAATGTGCTTCACATAATGCTGAGGGCCTTATTTACAAGCCCATTGCGCCGCCAGTGCATCTCTTTTTTTGATGCACCGGTAGCGCTATGGGCTTGCCCATATTTACAAGGCCGTGCAAAGTCACCCTGTGTGATTTTTCATGGGCTTGGACATATGGCCCCTTTCTCGCATTACTCTGTGTGAAAGGGGTGTTCCACGGGTGTTGCTGTGGGTGTCTACAACCATGGAACCTGACACATTCCCAGATTTACAACATTTTGTAAAGCTGGGAATGCATCAGAATTCAACAACTCCCCAGGGGAGGTGTAGGAGTGGTGCAACGAGGACTCATTTTTTCCTCTTTCTGCAGCACGCATAGAAAAAGGAAAAAGCCATCAATGATTTCTTTGTGGATGAAGGTGGCCTTTCCTGTAGAAAAACAAACATCCCCGCAATGCAGACACCCTTGCAACATGACTCAAGGGTGTCTGCATTGGCGCATGGCTGCTGTTTGTGCGCCGGCACAGGGGAGAAGGACAAGAATGCGCCGTAGATACGGCACATTCCTGCTGTTCTATTTTGACTCACTGCAGCGTAGCAGGAAGGCTTGCTGCACTACGTCAAAATATAGTAAATGAGGCCTTGGATGTATTGACTCAGGTGTGGAGCATCAAGATCCTTAGGGGATTAACACTGCTCCTGGTTCATCAAGAGAAGCACTTTATGGTTCTCAAATTCATAGAAAGAAAAGCAATAGCATACAAAATCTGTTTTTTATAAGCCTCAAGTAGAAACAGCTTCAAAATCTGCCAACCCTTATAACTGTAGCGCTGAGCAGAGAGCTGTCACAATGTGTATTCAATATGCTTTTATGCAAAGACAGAACGGACTGCAGTCCTGGATAAAACACTGACGCTAAAAGGCAGTGTTGTCAGCCCTCCCTCTCCTTCTGCCCTCTGTTATCTGTCTCACTTTCTCGCTCTCACACGTCAATCTTTTCTCACTGTGTTTATTTTTGTCTTGCTCCATCTCTAACCTCTTACACTCACCCCATTGTTCACTATTTCCCTCCATCTGTAGCCTCTGTCACTCTCCTCATCTCTCACAACAAATGTTCTCACTGCTTTCCTGTTCTCTCTCTTGTCTCTATTTCTTGGTCTCTTTCTCGCCCTCTTGCTCTTTTCAGTCCTTATCTCTTACTCTTGTCTCCCTCCTCTGTAAATCTCTCCTTTCACGCTCTTGTTTTTCGCACTCTCTTTCTCTAACTCTTTCTCTCATTTTAGTTCTCAAACAATTCACAAATGTCATCTAAACCTTAATTCCTGATGATTCTGGTTATAGGGAACACATCATCGCAAACATCACTGCATTTAGTTTACTGGTAAAATAAATGGCAAACAGACAGCAGTATAGCTTACAGATAACAACTTAAAAAGAAATAATTGATACCAATGAAGTCAAACTTAAAAGTAGTTTTTACAAAAGGGCAGGCAATATTTGAGGTTTGGTATTAATCCTAGTTTCAGTGGAAGTTACTTCATCGCTCTGTATCCACAGCTAAGACCACCTTAAGTCCGCTGTTATATAAGTCTTGCTGTGCCTCTCTTCATCCTGTCAGGTAAAGCACAAACCACTGTTTCTAATGCATACTTCTAACTGTAAATTGCACACCTTTAGAATATTCCCCAGACTGGATCCAGAGAATTTTCAGCAGTGCTCCAACGCATCGACAGGTGGCATTAAGCAGTTCTGCATTGGTTCCACACTTAAGGACTATCTCTGCAGGTTGGCATCAGTGCTTTTCTTTCTGCACCATCCAATATGAATCTTTGCTCCCATTTGTTGTCAATCTTCAATATCTTCGATCTTGAATGTTTCCAATTTTTTTCAAACAGTGTGCTACTGAATATATCCCTTCTTAAAACTATAGGTTTTAAGATGTCCTGAGACTGCTGCAAGGACCCCCAGAAGGAGTGCCTGGCCTTGAGCCTTGACTCCAAGTAATTTGACCAATGTGGGTGGCGTGGCTTCGCTGCGTTGCAAGATGGCCGCATAGAGTGCGAGCTCTGCCGGCCGAGCTCACAACCCTCGAGAAAACCAACGCTTCAGGAGCCCATCCAGTCGCGAAAGTGAGCGCGGAATGCGGGGGCCGCACCAGCGAAGCTAAAATGGAGGTGGGATCGCCGTACGTGTGAGCATCGAGCTGGAACTGCGGGCGGCGGCCTAGTGAGGCCTACCAGCCCGGAGACATCCTGTTCCTGCATGGCGCGATGACCGACGCGGGACGTGGCTGCCCCTCACGCGAGGTGCCCGGAGCTACACAACCAACGAAGAAGATGCATGCACACTCACTGTTGATGCACTGGGGCTCATCCCCCCATCTACCCAGCACCGTCCGGAGGGGGACGCCTTGGGGCGCGGCAGTGGGCTCCGTATGCGGACTGCTTGACCCCGGCGCTCGAGGTAGGCGCGAGTGCTGAGGGCCGGGTGGTCTGCTGAGCTTCCACAACAGCACCCAGCGCACAATGGGTGGCACCAGAGGCGGAGGCGGGTCCGGACAGGAGCGGGCCCACCGGAGGAGCCCAACTGCGACCGGTCTGCCAGAATGGGCGAGAGTGAGGGCCTGTGAACGAGCCTGTGGGAGCAGGGTGAACCCACGACTTGGCCCGGAGTCGCCCATGGTGCCGCAGAGCAGAAGGTGGTCCAGAGGCTGGTCTCAGTCGAGGTTGGACCTGGAAACTGCCTGCCCACTCCGCCTGAAGGCGCTTGACACCGTGGGGGGGATGCATGGTGATGCTGAAACGAGCGAGCCCAATGGGGCGTGCTGCCTAATCCAGGGCGACCGGACACACAAGAGACACCAGCACCTGCACGGGGGAGGCCAGGGCCTCTGTGGTATACCCCATACAAAAAAACGGTGAGTGGCTGAGGGGGGGCATCACACAAGCGACCACAGCACAAGGAGCAGGACTAATCCCCCCTATCCCCCTGGACCCTCAAACAATAGGCCACACCACATCAGTAAAGTGGAAAACACCTGGTCCACCCCTGGGGCGCCGAGGGACCCAAAAAACTGCCAGGCAAAAGCGGCGCGGAGACGATCCAAAGAGTAATTGGCATCATACAGCAAATTAAGGCTCCTGAGCACAGTTGAGGCGTTGGCACACATCGGACACCCCTCCCCTCCTCCCCCCACCTTGTGCACGCTCACCGCACTTCATCCACCAAAGACCATGGGCAAACCGGAGGGAAGGCAATCAAAACTCTCCTTCGAGAAGAAGCGCAGTGCCAGAGAGATGGACCCCGAGGCAGAAAAAGACACCGCCACATGTCCTCCGGGAGAAACTGATGACCAGGATCTGGACCTCAAAGAGATCCTGCTGGAGGTAAAGTCCAATTTGAAAAATATTGACGCAATACTAGACCTGCTCACTGCGAGCCTGGACAAGGTGAAACACAAAGTGGACGTTCATGACTCCCGCTTAGAACATTTAGAAACGCTCGTGAGCGGGGCGGAAGATAGCCAGACCACCACATCTGAACATCTCCTACGCACAGATAAAGTCCTAGATCTGATCAAGCAAAAGAATGAGGATCTCGAGGCTCGATCGAGGAGAAATAACCTCCGGATCACCGGAATACCGGAGTCAACAGCCATTTCACAAATGGAAGACTTCATAGAGACGATGTTGCGAGATCTCATCGGACCTGAACTATCCCCAGTCTTCATCATCAAGAGGGCCCATAGAACCCTGGGTCTGCGGCCGCCCCCGGGGACACCACCTCGCCCGATAGTAGTTCGTTTGTTAAACTACAAGGACCGAGACACAGTCCTCCGTGCGGCAAGAGAGAGAGGCCAGATCCAGTACAAGGGTGATAATTGATCATTCTTTTCGGACTTCACAGTGGCGGTGCAGTTTGCCAGATGCGATTTTCAGCCAGTCAAAAAACTCCTACAGCAAGCCAACCTGAAATACACCATGCTATGAGTAACACAGGATGGGAAAACATATCACTTTACAGATCCTAAACAGGCCCTCAAGTTCGCCAAGAAACAGATACAACACAAGAACTCACAGGGTGCGTCTTCTCAGGCCCTTTCCGATGCCCGGCTGAGTGACAATGATTAAATAGAACTTGGTGCTGTTCGGATTTGGCACACGAAGAAGAGGACATGGTCCCACTAATGGAGGGCCTGAGACTTTCGGGCCACTGGCATTCTTCTGTACCGCATTCCATTTGGTAGTAAGTTGTAATTTTTGTTCACAGGCCTGATGGGGGTCAAAGATCTCCTATGCGAGAGACTCTGTAGTCATGAGCTTCTGTTCTTACAGCCTTATGCTCGGCCACCCAGCCTTTATTGGCGGGCTAGTTCACGCGGTGATCCGCTACCCCCAGGGATGAATCCCAGATGTTTCCGACATTGGGGGGTTGGTGTGGAGGGGGTGGACAAAGTGGGAGGGGGGTTTCATTGTTCAATTTTTAAAGTTTATTTACGTTATTTTAAAATGTTGGCTCCATGTCTTGCACTTGCATCTCCTTCATTGTCCCGTGCACTCTAGGGAACACAACTCGTGACACCACTGACACAGGGCGACACCCAGCTGTAGCGACTCACTATGACACCACAAGACAGAGATGGGTAGTTTAGCCACAGTAAAGCTCATATAATGGAATGTTAGGGGCCTCAATGATAGCAGGAAAATTCGTCTGGTACATGCTTACCTGCACAGACACCAGATAGACATCTGTCTACTCCAAGAGACTGACCTTGTCAGCCGGACTCTCCCTCTGCTACTTACAAGGGGTTGGGGTACCACCTACTCAGCCACATATTCTAATTATGCAAGGGGCGTATACATTCTTATCCGAAGGGGACTGGCCTGGACTACGAAATAGTGCATTTGTGATACCGTTGGGCGATACCTCATCCTGACAGGCACACTCTACAATCACACCATCACCCTTGCTACAATCTATGGCCCTAACGGGGATGACCCTGAATTCTTTACCAAGGTCTGGCATCTGATCACAGGTACTAACTCACAGACGACAAAATGGTGCGGGGACTTCAATGTTCCACTAATAGACGCCTTCAACAGGGAGGGAAGTTCCAGCCAACCACACCCACAGGCCACCCGGACTCTGACCACAATCATGGCGGACAATCATCTCATGGACATTTGGCGAGGTACACACCCTGGCCCCCATGCGGGCACATGCTTCTCCCTGCAACACGGAGCGTGGTCCAGGATAGACTACTGGTTGACAACCAGGGACTTGCTCCCTTGGCAACCCACAGTTACTCACCTACCTCATACCCTCTCGGACCATGCCCCTGTGCAATTGACCATTCATCCTCCCAATTCACTCCCGAACGCATTACTAGTACCATCGGGCAGCAACAGAACTAACAGGAGCTCATGTAACCTTCTTTTGAAACCACAACGTTTTAAAAAAAAGAAAACCTAAACCGCTCCTTCTCAGGAATGGCCCCTAGGATTTGGAATGTCTTACCCCCAAAAACAAGACAGAACCCTCACGCGGCATCCTTTAAAAAGGAAGTTAAATCGATTCTCCTGACAAAATTCACTTGATCTATTTGATGCAGGATTGTAGATATGTGCTATGTTGGAACAGTTACCGTTTGTTTGACCTATTATAAGCAATAACATTTTCGTATGTTTATGCATATTTTCCTCTGTCTATTCCCTCTATTTCCTTTATTTGTTGTAAAGCGCTCTGATACCCGCAAGGGTCTTGTCCGCGCTATATAAAACCTTCAAAATAAATTCACATGGCGACTACCCCCTGGAGAGCCAAGAGATTCCGCCTTCAGGGAAGAAATACGCAGAGCAATCCAAACCTACTTTGAACACAACATTGGGTCAGTTAGCTCCCCCGCCACACTTTGGGACGCCTTCAATGCGGTGATTTGAGACGAATGCTTAGCTAAACAACATGGGGTTCTAAAATCTATCCGCAACACGATCACAGCGCTTGAAAAATACATTTCCGCACTAGAAGCCCAGTTTCACAGCTCTGGCAGCACTGATACCCTAGTCTGCATACACGAGAAGATGTCTGAGTACCAAGAAGAAGCAAAACGAGAGACCCTGTTCCTGGGCAAAGAGACCCAGGCACGTAGGTACGGGGAAGGTGATCGCCGTGGCAAAACCCTAGCTCGACTGCTTCAAAAACTGCATGCCACGTTGTATATCGCGGATCTGCTGGATCAGGAAGGCCAAAGACATTGCTCCATATCGGAACTGATGCAGATCATGGTCGACTTTTACACACAACTCAATTCCACTGCCCAGGGGAAAACCCCCTAGACCTTCAGGCTTACTTTGATGACATCGAGCTAGTATGGCTGTCAAACTCTCATCGAGAATTCCTAGATTCCCCCGTCACGGTTGAGGCTCTCCCCGGATAAAGCTCCAGGACTGGACGGGCTTACAGCCACTTTTTATAAAGAGTATTCAGATCTCCTAGCTCCTAAACTTCTAGACGTCTATCTTGACCCATTGGAGACGGGCCTGCTTCCCCCTACGATGCGCGAGGCAGTAATTTTTACACTTCTGAAACCAGATAAACCTGCCCATCACTGCGATCCCTATAGGCAGCTATCACTCATTAACATTGATAATAAAATATTAGTTAAGGTCTTAGCAAACAGGCTGCAGCTCTTGCTCCCAGTGATGATCTGTCCCTGTTCAATCAGGATTCATACCGAGCCGATCCACACCGCACAATCTCCGAACCATGTTTTCGGTGAAGCACTATTTAAATCCTCAAGTTCCTGCTGTAGCGGCGCTGCTCGACGCCACGAAGGCGCTCGACGCGCTGGAATGGAAATATATGTTCCCGTTACTGGAGAGAATGGGACTGGGCCACAACTTTCCCGCACAGATCCGCCTTCTATACACCTTGCCCACCGCTCGCATGCAACTCAATGGTCAGACATCGAGTCCCTTCCCGATAGGCGGGGGCATGAGACACGGATGCCCGCTTTCCCCCATACTTTTTGCCATCACGGTGGAACCCCTGGCAGCCCAAATCCGGCAACACCACGCAAATAGGGGACTGGGCTTTTCCACTCGCGGGCTAGTCGTGTTCCTTCATGCGGATGACATCACTCTATACGTAAACCACCCCGAACACAATCTGTCGCCACTAATTAATGAAAATATACGCTTTGGTGGCATGTCGGGAATTCAAATTAACTGGGCTAAGTCCATGCTACTTCCCATCACAGAAGCTACAGCTCCATTTCCCATGGAATACCCACTCCAATGGGCAAGTGGCCCTGTTAAGTACTTGGGGATCCATGTATGTAATGACACAGAGGAAGTTTGGAGGGCAAACTTTGGCAACGCAATGACCTGGCTTGAGGATAGAATTCCCATATGGACAAAACTCTCGCTGTCTCTGGCGGGACAAATTGCCATTGCAAAAATGGTGATTCTACCCAAGTTTCTTTATTTGTTCGTGAACATCCCTATACCAATCATGGAAGCTTTCTTTAAGAGAATTTGGTACAATCTTATAACACTAATCTGGGCAGGGAAGCAACCTTGTGTGAAATACGATCTCTTAACATTGCCACAAGCACAAGGCGGAATGGGGGCGCCAGATTTACAGCTGTACGCGCTATGCGCCCAAGCCCACTTTTTACACTATTGGACACATCCCACACCCTTCAACCACATGTTGCGGTGGAGATAGACAAAGTCTCCCCGTGCCCGCTCTCAACAGCCCTATTTCTTCCATTCAAGCGTCCGGGCCTTGAAATAGATACTCCACAGTGCTTGAGGTGGGCATGGATGGGGTTGGCGCGACGCATGGGACACATGTGCCTCTACGCCCCGTCGATTCCCAATGCTGCTGCTGATGCTAGGCGGTGGTGCCTGCGCTCGCGCTGGTAAGTTTGGCATCCACACTTTTGCAGATTTATACCCAAATGATCGGTTCCTTGACCCCCTTGCACAGAATCCTGCCACAAGCGCCCCCCTGGACACTCTTCTGTACTACCAATTACGCGCAACTTGCCGGACAGTATTTGACACATTCCCAGCCCCCCCAAACACTTACAGCGCTAGAATACATTTACACATCCAGCTCTGCATGCAAACTCATCACATCTCTGTACAACCATATGCAACACTCAGCGCCTGTGACAGACACACCTGCCCGGGAAGCATGGGGAAATGACCTCCCCACACCCCTTACAGATGAGCAATGGAAATTCTGCTGTGGCCAACTCGAGCTTCTGTCCCCTAATTACAGGTTACGCCTCATCCATTTCAAATTCTTGCACCGCATATACCGAACCCCTGTTCAAACACATCGCATGGGTCTATCTCCAGATTGTCACTGTGCACACTGCCATACACCGAGGGCAGATTTCCTCCACCTTGCCTGGCAATGCCACGCTATCGCTACCTACTGGGGAGAGATATTGAACACCATTGGGAAAATAACAGACGCACCACTAGACCCCTCCCCGCTATTGGGACTGTTGGAATATGTGGCAGGTGTGGACCGCGGCACCCGGAAACTTGTCGCACTAATGCTACTTCTAGCAAAACGCAGAGTTGCAATGAACTGGGGCGCCCCAGGGCACCACTGGCCCAAGATTGGCTCAAGGACATTGCATATTGTCACGAACAATTTGCCATCTACTGGGAACTGGTGCCACTGAAGTCTCGCCGTCATGACATATGGGAGCCTTTCACCACCGATCTCCGGCTATCAGAGCCCCCCCCCCCTTGTGATCCTGATGAACAGACCATGGAACTTCCATCTTGAAAGACAATTAGCCCATCATGTCCGCCATGCAAAATACTTTTGACCTCCGCTATCCCCTCTGACAGCCCCTCTGAAATGACATGTATAACACCCTAGATGAATACTGGAGAGGGCACCGAGAGGGGCAGCGGCGGGGGAGGGAGATGTAGCCCTTTCTGAGATCCCGCAAATACTCTTCTTTTTCTTACTGTGTCCCTTGAGTGTATTGATATAAATTACAACAGTGTCTATGATGTACGTGCTATGTCGCCCAAGTCATCGTTCTGCACAATGTTTGTAACATTGCCAACGCTTTAAATAAAGTAAAAAAAAAAAAAAAGACCAATGTGCCATCATGCACCATAATGTGATATGGACCGGGAAGACACTCTGTACATCGCTAGCATTAAAAATAGTCACAGACATTACACAGGTCCAGTTCCCAGTCCAAGTCATTGACATACTTCTGTTAACAAAGCTATTCCCACCACCATTACATTTCCTGCTCAAAATGTTTGAGTAATGAGAAATCAAACTCCAAACGCAAGCACAGGAAAGCGAAGCACGACTTAACCTCAACACAGCACTGTGGTTCCAAAGAGAAGGCACGAGGGTGGTCAAGATCAGAGTTATATTCATTAGAGGTTATCGGCTCCGGACTGTTACCTCATCTGGTTGCGACATGTCCCGAGCCTCTTAGGCCATTGTCTACCCTATAGAAAATCAAGGCATCCAAGGAGGCCATGCTGCACATTTTTAGTTTGCTTCTATATCCCTCTGATGTACCTCTGGGCCCCACAGAGCAGCAGGCATCTCCAGTTGGGTTATCGCCTCCACAAACAATGTCTGTTCCCTTAGGAACACATTACCAGGTCTGTACCAATACTAGTACAATCTTCTATGTCAGTTCTCCATTTTGCCAAGGTAAGTATATTTATTGGTGAATATAGTTTTGCCTTTTTTAACCCCACATCTATGTATCTTAACGTTATATAAATGTGTTAATATTCTCCTCAAAGACGTACTGCCCACTACTCTGTCTGTGAGTTCTATTCATTTGCCAAAACAGTACGTTCTTAATCAGTACCCTAGCATGGTCACTAGTAGCATGCAACATGCTATTGCTGGCATTATTTATTCAGTAGTTTCATTTACCACATTGAACTTGGAATCCAGGAATTCAATACTGTTCTTTTTATAATTCATTGTAAACGTGATAGTAAATGGATTGTTCAAATAATCCAAATAGTGTTTCGGGTCACTCAGTTAACTTGTCTATGAAACACTGATTTCATCAATAAAATAACCACAGGAGAATATTTTGTTGATCCAGTTCACTGCACAATTCAACTGGTATGCCTCCTCTCATACCAATTCATGAATAGATTGGCATAGGAGGAAGGAATCCTGGAGCCCATGGCAGTGCCCTGCAAGTGCAGGTACCAGTCAACATGAAGTTAAAAGAAATTGTTAAATATATTGATAACCGCCATTTACCCTAGCATATTGGATAGTTTCAAAATAGCTGACTTTAAGGAGAATAAAGTATTGTAAATCCTCAATTCAATAATCCTTCAACCTTCAACATATATATATATATTCAGTAGTTTTTGAGATATTAGGGGAAATTCAAATTTGTATATCTAGGGACGCGAAGGCTCTGCAAACCCTCCCGATCTTGAGTTGATATCTGATTGGCTGCCAACACTTTAACCAGAAAGTGTTGCCAGCCATCTTGGGACTCGGCTTCAGCATAGTCCCTCAAAAAATGCTTTAAAAAAAGAAAAGTAGGCAGGGTGGGAATACCCTGACCCCCTAACTGTGGTCTTGGAAACCCCTGTGACTTCGACAAGGCCAAAAAGTACTTTAAAAAAAGAATTGGCATGGAAATGTGATGAAGCCGCAAATCCGTGGCAAACATTTAAAAAAAACAAGTGCGCTTGTTTTGATTACAGCTGCCTGGTGGGCCAGGTCCCGGGGGCATTTTTTTTTTTTTTTAAAGGAGGGCACATGCACCTCTCCTTCTAAAGGTCTTTGAGCCCTGGGGACCACCAACATCCCAGAGCTTTATGTAAATAGCAGGGCTGCACAGTGCCCCCTCCATGGGCAGATTTGAGCCCTGGGGACCACCATCTCCCTGAGGCTTTGTTTTTATAAATTGAGGAGGGCCACCCAGACCTCCCTCCTGGGGCTGTTTGAAGCCCCAGGAGGGGACCACCACCTCCATGGGGCATAAATTATGAAGGGTCTGCCCCCTTTGTACACCACTCTGCAAATGCGCCTCCTGGTGCACCACTCATTGGGTGATGAAGTCCCCATGGATGCTGAGGGTCCTTGGAGGCCAAGAACCCCTCCTGTTGTAACCACTAAGTCCCACACAGCGAGATTACTAAGAGCTCATCGGAGGCCCTGCCTCCTTTGTCAACCACTCTAAAAACACGCCTCCTGACGCACTACTCATTGGAGGATAAAGTCCCTAGGTTGCTGAGGGTCCTTGGGGGCCAAGAGCCCCTCCTGTTACCATTAGTAAGTCCCACACAGCGGGATTGCTGAGAGGTTGTTAGAGGCCCTGCCTCCTTTGGCAACCAATCTGCAACGCTCTTCCTGGTGGACTACTCATTGGGGGATGAAGTTCCCTCGGATGCTGAGGGTCCTTGAGGGCCAAGAACCCCTCCTGTTGCCAACACTGAATGCCACAAAGTGGGATTGCTAAGAGCTTGTCGGAAGCCCTGCCCCCTTTGTCAACCACTCTGCAAACGCACCTCTGGGTGCACTACTCCTTGGGGGATGAAGTCCCCTCGGATGCTGAGGGAACTTGGGAGCCAAGAACCCCTCCTGTTGCCTCCAATAAGTCCCACATAGTGAGACTGCTTAAAGCGCATTGTAGGCCCTGACCCCTTTCTCCATCCACTGTACAGACCCTTACATCCACTCACATGCCCACTCACAGACCCATAAAGCCACTCACAAACCCACTCACACACCTACACAGCTACTCACACACCCACTCACAGACTCATATAGCCACTAATACTCACTTACAAACCCATACAGCCACTCACTAACCCACTCACACACCCACAAAACCACTCACACACCCACTCAGCGACTCATACAGCCACGCACACACCCACTCTCAAAGGTTACAGTTAGGAAATAAAATTTAAAAAACTGTTGAAATTCACTGGAAAAACCAAAGGTGACAAGGACGTTAAAGTTACAATCTAGTATTAAAAAAACCTTGAAATTAACAGAAAAAAACCCAAAGGTTACATGGACGTTATAGTTAGACTCAGATGTCACTCGTGCAAAACCATAGAAATTCACCAGTTATAGTTGCCTGGGCTAACTATAGCTTACTCCCCTGCAATGCACTACTTATGACCTGACATATTACATCACTCATGACATGCTCAGTGACATCACTGATGGCATCTCAAATTACATCACTGATCCCATCATCCACAGAACCACTCACATACCCATTCACAGACCCAAACAACCACTCTCACACCCACTCACTCAATCATAGAGCCACTGACACACCCACTTAGACACCTATGCAGGCACTCACACAGCCACTCACTCACCCATATAACAACTCAAACAGCCACACACTCACCCATACAGCTACTCACATACCCACTTATTCAACCATACAACCATTTACACAGATATTCACTCACACATACAACCTTTAAACACAGCCATGCCCTCACCCATGGAGACACTCACACAAACATCACTCTCCTGTACAGCCACTTACACAACAACTCACTTAACCAAACACCTACTCAAACAGCCAAGCTCTCACCCATACAGCCAGACACCCACTTGCTCAACCCTTTAGCTACTCACACACACACTCACCCACCCACTCAGTCACTGATTCATCCACTCAGACACCCACCCCTACACCAATACAGCTACTCTCACAGCCACTCATTCACCCATACAGGTACTCACATAGCTACATATTCACCCACATAGCTATTCACATACCCACTTATTCAACCAAACAGCTACTCACACACCCACTTATTTACCAATACAGGCACTCACACACCCACTCACATACCTATATAGCTACTCACACACCCATTCACACACGGATACAAACAGTCACAGTCACTAACATGATATTTGTTAGAAATAGTATCACTCATTAGTATTACACAAAGTATAATAATTTAACTTTTGTGGTACCTTGGTATATATTTTTAAAACTCATAAACTTTTAAATAACACTCACAATCACTGGATGGTGTCATAAGTGATGTCATTTTAGATGTCATCAGTGATTTCACTGACCATGTCATGAGTGATGTAATAAGTTAGGTAATAAGCAGTGCATTGCGTGGATGTACGTTTTAGTTTGCTCAGGTAACTATAACTGCTGAATTTCAATGGTTTCGTACAAGTGACATCTGAGCCTAACTATAACATCTCTGTAACCTTTGTTTTCTAATATGATTCTCTAACTAAGTTGTCAGATTTATTAAGTATGCAAAAAGCTATTCACATACTCTGAATGATATTCTGTGATTGGACCAATATGAAATGCAATTGGTCTTCCTAGGGAAAACAATGGTTTCTTGTGAGTTTTTGTAAAAATGTAAAAACAAAGGTATCTTGGTTGTGTGACATGCAAATGCTTATGCTCTATCTCTATTTGTATGATGTCTTGCGTAACTTATTCTCAAATGACACTCTATATTAGAAGTGATTTAACTGGGTAACAGTCAGTGACACACACTCAAGGTGAAATGAGGTTACTGGCTGACTTGGACGTGAACCCTGGTTAAGCAGCAACCACAAATCGTGTCATGGTAAGGCACAACAAACCCCAAATTAATCTTTGCTTAACCCCTTGGTAGCTTTGCAGAGAGCAGTCAGGATTTACTTAGAGGCACTGTGTAAAGTTTTTGTGCAACACTTCAAACAGTAAAACAGTGAAAGCACCAGACAAAAAGGATCTCACACCTAGTTACAAAAATAGAGCTGAATTAACAAAATAAAACAGGACCAAAACAAAAAGATAATAATCAGTAGGCCCTGAGTTTTCAAAGAATAAAGTGTAAAATAGTGCCTAAAAGCACAAAGCACCAATCGCAGCTATCTGATCGCGCGGGACCGGGTTAGAATCAAGGGTTCAGGCTGACAGTGATGGTGTGCAGGTCTGATACAGTCCCAGATTAGTCCAGCTGAAGTTTTACCCTCTCAAGTTTTGTGGCACGAGTCTTTTTCCCATTGGAGAGGGCCGCGAGAAGCAAGGAGAATGTCAGAGGAGGCTGTTGGCGAGGTGCAATTAGCAGGCCGGCGCAGCGGATGGGCAGGCTGTAGCTTCGCGTTGGTGGTCCACCCATGAGCAGTTGATGCTGCAGTGCCAGAGACGGGCTGGCGATGCTTCGCACTGATTTACGGTGAAAGCAGCCTGGTCTTGGTGCAAACATGCCTGTTCAAGAAGAGCCCAATAGCTTGATTTAAGCTCGCTGAGCCACACCAAGGATCCAGGACCTGAGGTGCACCACTTGGGTGTCAGGAGCTCACTGCAGTAGGGTCCAGGAGCTGGTTGGGAAGCCTTGTAAGAGTTTTTCACTACCAGGCTATGTAAAACTTAAACGTACATGTTGTACTTTTTAAATACATTGCACCCTCCCCTCTGGGCTTTTCAGGGCGTACCCTAGGGGTGACAAATGTATTAAAAAGGAAGGTTTTGGTCTGGAAAAAGGTTTATTTTTTCAGGTCACCATGGCAGTTAAACTGCACACACAGGCTTCAATGACAGGCCTGAGACTTGTCTAAAGGGCTACTTAAGTGGGTGGCACAATCAACGCTGCAGGTCTACTAGCAGCATTTCATTTACACGCATGGCTACATGTACTACCACTTTACTAGGGACTTATAAGTGAATTAAATATGCCAATTGGGTATAAGCCAATTCTACCATGTTTTAAGAAGAGAGCACAAGCACTTTAGCACTGTTTAGCAGTTGTAACATGCAGAGAGTCCTAAGGCCAACAAAGCGAATTAGTAAAGAAGTTCGGGGTGACCCTGCAGAGAGTGTCAGGTCCACCAGGCATGTATTGGTCAAGAGAAGTTTTTACATCTGTCTAGTGGTTAAGGACACCTCATTTATGTTGCCTCGCACGCATACACACAGACAAGACACACTTCACAAGGACACATGTGGCTGAATAACCACTCAGGTTTAGCACTTTATTCATGAATATAAACATATCTAAGATGACGGCAATGTAGAATCCTGACTTCACAGCCACATTACAGGACAAGGCCACTGTTTTCTTCTATTTTATATGTGTAAGAATATTCTTAATAAAAGAACAGTAATTGCATAATTTACCAATTGAGATTTATTATGTGCACGGACGTAATATTTATTTTGTCAATTGGACTAGGACTGCCACTTGTTTCACAAAAGAATTCAATCTATATACGGTTCCTTCTTAGACACTCTTTTGAACTGAATTCAAAGGTAAGCGCAGGTCCAGAGATCCTGGTGCTGGATATAAATTCCTATAGATACCGGAGGAACATCACTCAAGGCTCTGGACCTTTCAGCCTCGTGTAGATAAGTGAAAATGAGGGTGTAAGTAAATGTTCCTCTTCTTCAAACAATTAGTTAGATTCGATGGAGTAATTCCTATTTTTAAACAGAACACAAGAGTCCAAGAGTAATATTTGGTGATGGTAGATATTTTATTTTCAAATGCCTCCGTGTGAATCCATTTCACTCTTTTTTTATTTTTTTATCATCATTTTTTCATAAAAGAGAAGGAAGTGGAGACAGCCGACACGTGTTTTGCCCTATTTGGCACATTAAGCCAGGGCTTTCTCAAGGCTAGTTGTAATGTTCAAGGGTCATAGATTCAAATCAGAAGAGAAATACATTCCAAAACATGCTTCACGATGTTAATTTTAAACCATCCAATATTTAGTGTATGTACACGTTGTCCCAGGGTAAATCCATCCATGCGAAAGTTTCTCTTTTATGAAACAATGATGATAAAAAATAAAAAAAGAGTGAAATGGATTCACACGGAGGCATTTGAAAATAAAATATCTACCATCACCAAATATTACTCTTGGACTCTTGTGTTCTGTTTAAAAATAGGAATTACTCCATCGAATCTAACTAATTGTTTGAAGAAGAGGAACATTTACTTACACCCTCATTTTCACTTATCTACACGAGGCTGAAAGGTCCAGAGCCTTGAGTGATGTTCCTCCGGTATCTATAGGAATTTATATCCAGCACCAGGATCTCTGGACCTGCGCTTACCTTTGAATTCAGTTCAAAAGAGTGTCTAAGAAGGAACCGTATATAGATTGAATTCTTTTGTGAAACAAGTGGCAGTCCTAGTCCAATTGACAAAATAAATATTACGTCCGTGAACATAATAAATCTCAATTGGTAAATTATGCAATTACTGTTCTTTATTAAGAATATTCTTACACATATAAAATAGAAGAAAACAGTGGCCTTGTCCTGTAATGTGGCTGTGAAGTCAGGATTCTACATTGCCGTCATCTTAGATATGTTTATATTCATGAATAAAGTGCTAAACCTGAGTAGTTATTCAGCCACATGTGTCCTTGTGAAGTGTGTCTTGTCTGTGTGTATGCGTGCGAGGCAACATAAATGAGGTGTCCTTAACCACTAGACAGATGTAAAAACTTCTCTTGACCAATACATGCCTGGTGGACCTGACACTCTCTGCAGGGTCACCCCGAACTTCTTTACTAATTCGCTTTTGTTGGCCTTAGGACTCTCTGCATGTTACAACTGCTAAACAGTGCTAAAGTGCTTGTGCTCTCTTCTTAAAACATGGTAGAATTGGCTTATACCCAATTGGCATATTTAATTCACTTATAAGTCCCTAGTAAAGTGGTAGTACATGTAGCCATGCGTGTAAATGAAATGCTGCTAGTAGACCTGCAGCGTTGATTGTGCCACCCACTTAAGTAGCCCTTTAAACAAGTCTCAGGCCTCCATCTAATCTAACTAATTGTTTGAAGAAGAGGAACATTTACTTACACCCTCATTTTCACTCTTTTGAACTGACCAGCCAACATTTATTTATTAGCCATACGTATGAATATTGTAACACAAAATAAATATAGTTTGAGAATCAAATATGCATTCTATGGTTTAGTAATAAGCCTTGTGCTCTATTCATGAAGCTTCTACTGTATAGGTTACGACAAAACTGATATTTAGAATATTTAGATTGACTAGAATAACAACACATATACAGAAGTGCAGATTATAATACATAGAGTTTCTGTGTAATTTCATATGCTTTACTGGCCTGACTTTGCACCGAGGTCACATTAAAGCAGCACACACTTAAGAGACAATCCTTGAAGAGCAGGTAAGTGATTTCACATGGGCTAACTTGAGATGTATTACTAAGAAATGTCTCATTACTGTCTGCATTGGTCTCCGAGGCACTTAATAAAAAACATATGAATAGAAATGTTTGAATGGCATAACATTGATTGAAAACCTTTCAGTGAAATGTAGAATAATCAACAAGTTTATAATTGGTATGTCACTGTACATTGCACTTAAATCTGGGAAAAATTGCTTGAACTGTATATAAAATTCGCATTATGTTGAAGTCTTCGACAAATCTCTTTTTGTCTCCATAATTGTATTGGTTTTTCCAAGCAAACATATTGGCATGTGTGTAACACATTAATATAATTTGTAGCATTACGGCATATCTGATATCAAGGGATTTATCATACAGAGAGTTGTGGGGGCCTCAATAGTATAATTGCAGACTTACTGGGTTGGTTTGGGTCTGTGCCAACTGGGCAACCAAGCAGGCACTTTCTTGACCCATGTGTGGAGCTTTTCGGGGTTGGATAGTAATCTGCCTATTCTAACTCCCCCCACCCTAAATGGACAGTGAGGCATATGCTTAGTTGTGCCCATTGCATGATTCGCCCTTTCCCAAATCTTAATGACCATTGCTCTTGAGGTGTGAGTGACCTTTGGGGCATTCCGACCACATAGTTATCTCCATGAACCACATTGCCCTCCTGTCGCCCAAAAGAGCAGGGTCTCCTTGCCCTGCATATTCCCATTCATTTACCACTAGCAATTGCTTTGCCTAGTGTTGTGGGGTTCAACAGGGCCCATGAACCTGTGTCCATCTTGACTTACACGGCTAAAATTGACATCTTTTCAGACAGTGACTTTTTACATGCTTTGCCCATACGTGATAACATACTCAGAAAGTGTTCTGCTTGCAAGCACATTTCTTTGAGAGCACTTTATCATAACACTTGTACATTCTGTTCAAGCTTAAAGAACACTGAGCATGCTGCCCTTGCATTTTGTTGACCTTTTGGAGACAGCTCTGAATCGGAAAGACAAACAGTAACATCAGCAATGTACCTCCGACACTGTGTGAATGGAAACAGACTTTTATTATATAAACTGCTTCCAGGCTTAACTCGCCAGAGCAGCACTTCTATGGATTATCCTGGATGGTCGCCTGTGACTGAGATCCAGCCTTACTGACTCACATCCCTATCCTGCAAAGCACGTCGACCGGTTCTGCACCAGACTGGCTTCCTGATACAACATACACAGGTAATGGGGAGTTAGGTTTCTCCAAGCGATCTGTTAGAACTCATTCTCATTGTGCTCTCTATAGTGTAGGTAGCGTTAGGTAGGAGTATCATTGTGACATATATTCATATATTCATTTAATCACTGTGATCATTATAATGGTTGGTTGTTCATCTTTTTCACCATTCTTGTAATGATGGTAACAATACTTTGTTTGCTTCTGCTAATAATTGCAGTTCATGTATTTTAAACAAGAGTCCAATTGCTTCAATAAATGTTTGAAATGCCAATTTGTGTATTTCTTATGTCTCCCTTTGGGCATGTCTAGGTTGCAACAAAAGGGTAGATCTGTTCCCACGATTTCCTTGGAGGAATTAGAGTGGTCATGTTCTGAGGTTGCAGACACCATCTGGTACCCTTTCAGGTTAGTGGTCCAGGTATTGCACTGTGCGCTGGCCAGGAATTGGGCCAACATACTCTGATTATATGAGTTGACTCAGTCCCCATATTTTGATGTTTATGTTGTCCAAATGCACAGTCCTACTTAATTAGTAGGAACTGTACGACGCCATTAGTACAATTGTAGGTCCGGCAAAGCTATACCTCCATCATATGGTCCTCTCGAGGGCCGACAATGCAATCCATGGGGGGCCTGGATCCAAAAGTAGTGCCATTTTCATTGCATTGACAGAATAAAACAAACGGAACTTCATATGGTGTGTATTGCAGCATATACAAGAATTTTGGCAATATAATAATCTTATATGGGGGGCGTGGCTTGGCGCGCGGCAAGATGGCCGCACTGTAGTGCAGCTCTGCCGGCCGCTGTTTTTATCCTATCAATATCCTTCTCCAGCGGCGCCTATCGTAATCATCTATGGTATGGTGGTGTGCGCCTATGCATGAGGCATCTGCGGGTGTGATTTGGTGCCAGACGGAGCTCTCGTTGGGTACGTGGTGAGGCCTGTGACATACGTGCCCGAGATCATGATGGCGGCTGGGCAGGCCGAGACGGCGTGATCATGCTGCGGTGAGCGACCGAACCGTACCTGACATCCTCGCCGGAGACTGCGCTGTGGGTTGTGGCCGAAGCCACCGACACTGGTGAGACGTGCTTTACTCCGACTTATCGGACTGCCTGATTGCGTGCTGCGGGCGCCTGGCGGCTCGGTTGTTCGGGCTGATCGGGGCCATTCCGGGCGCTCGCGCGCGCACCTCGCAGCTGGCTGGAACTTGCCTGCGACTGAGCCGGTGAACTGTGTGCCCTAAACACTGTTCCTCGCACATCTCCGTCTCTGGATGACCTGGCGTGTGCCATTGCTGCTGTAACCGGGGGCCTTGTTATTGGTGGGGGCCTGTGCAACTGTTTGTTGGACTGTACCTGATCGAGACTGGGACCTCAGGCGGACTGCCTTTCCATTCTGCACGACTGCGTGAGCTCAGGGACCGAGGAGGCTGACGCTGACTGCCTGACCGGCACAGGTGTACCCATCGACACAGTGAGTACTACTACCAATTGCACGAGAGGCCTGGGGGCGCGCTTGGGACCAACAGCGGACTTCTTGAGTTGGCGGGCAGAATCTTTGGCATACAGGCTCCCGCCCGTGTCGAGGGGCCCTGCAGGGAAGCGTCCCCTCTCGGACTGGAGTAGTTACGCTGTCGGCTCTGGGTAAGAACACTGTGACGCATCTTGACGCATTTGGGATCTCTTGCGCTGCTGCGGTTTTATCTGCTCTACTGCTTGCATGTGCGCTGACAGCTCGCTGTGACATCAAACTGCTCACCGTGGAGTGGAAGATTGCTGCAAATGTGACTGTACTCCTTATAATATCCCTTTGGGCTCGCTTAGGTGTGGATACTATCCACGAACTAATTTCCGACATTGGTTGTGACAAGACTCTCAGTGTCTCAAGTGATTAGAACTGCTGCGTGCCGCACTGGATTACTTTGCTACTCCGTATTGCCCTTACTACATAGCGCGCACACTTTCCCTGTGAGGTGGCATACGTAGGTGAAGCCTGCCTATCCTGTACAGTACTGCTTTCCAAGTCGTCATACCTCTACCATAATGGGCAAACCGGAGAAAAATCAATCGTGCATCAACTTTGAAACACGCAAATCAGGGAAATCCTCCCAGACTGCGGCATCTGACTCAGAAATTGACTCTGTTCCTGCGGCCCCCACGGCCTTTGAAAAAACCCTCAATGCCATCCAGGCTAGCCTACAGTCAATCGACGGCAAGATAGAAGCACTCAATGGGCGCATGGATCACATGTCGTCTAAACTGGATAAACAGTCTATCAGAATTGGTGAGGCGGAACAACGCATCTCTACAAATGAAGATAGTCTGCAACAAGTAACCGCCAAAACTACTGATATCGAAAAGATTCTGGCAGTGATTCAGGCCAAGAATGAGGACCTTGAAGCGCGCTCACGGCGCAATAATGTGCGCATTTTGGGCTTACCGGAATCTACCAACGTGGGGCGGCTTGAGACATACGTCGAGAATATGCTCAGGGATATCTGTGGCGCTGAGAACCTTTCCAACTTGCTGATTATAGAACGTGCCCACAGATCCTTGGCGGCTTGCCCGCCTCCTGGCGCTCCACCCAGGCCAATTATTGCGCGCCTGCTCAATTTTAGAGATCGGGATGCGGTGCTGCACATAACCCGCCAAAAGGGCACCATAAATTACCAAGGGAGCACTTTATCTTTTTACCCTGATTTCACAGCTGCCGTCCAATCTGCCCGGAAAGAATTTCAAAGTTTCAAAAAACTGCTGCTAAACTAACAAATCTCATACACCATGCTCTACCTGGCCCGCCTTCGCATCGGCGCGGACGACAAGGCGAAGATTTTCACCAACCCTAAATTGGCCATGGAGTTCGCTAAATCTTTACGACATAAAAAACAGACTCCCACCGTTACGTCAGACATTGATGACTGATATATTTGATACAGATGTGCACTCTGTGAACCTAAATGCTATCGTAGACATTGGTGTATCACGCTATTACAAGTCTGTAGCTTAATGTGATGCGCATTGTGATTAAACAGTCCAACATGTACTTCGCCACAAACTGAGCACTGCCACCATACCCATGAGTCCATGTACATATACAAAAATACAATGATACTTACCATTTCCCGCTGTTGTTCATATGCACTGTCAGGTTATAACCTTCTTATCCTACAGACCTGTTATATTTACTGTTACAGACTGCATTTGTACACTGACATAGCTTCTACTGTGAGATTTGGTTCTGCTGTGTTAAGGCCTGAACCGCTGTGCAATCTTTTTCTATAATGTCTGTGGGTCCCGACTAGGAGATCAATAGTTAATACGGCGCCCCCTCCCCATCTCGCCGGGGAGTGGAATGAGCCACTACGTCCCCCAATGGGTGCACCCCACACTGCAAAGTGCAGATACTTTTTCTTTACGGGGAAGTTTGAATTGATGGGATATGGCTTTTGCAAATTGGGGTTGCTGAAGTGGGAGGGGGTGGGGGTTTTTTCCATGTGTTTTAGGAATATGTTTACTGTGATTGGATTATCATACCAGCTATACTGTCTATATAATAATGCAAATGACTACACTATGACACGTGCTCAGATTGTGCTTGTATTACTCTTGTCTGAAAATGGGAGATAAGTACACCTGCTTGACTTGGAATATCCGAGGACTAAATACCCCTAAAAAGATCCGTCAAGTGTTTGCCTACCTGGATAGACACGGGGTCCAACTAGCTCTTCTACAGGAGACACACTTAACGAAGTTGACGGAATCTAGCATAGTAAATGGGCGGGATACAAACTAGCCTCATCATTTTCCACATACGCTAGAGGGGTACTCATTTTAATTAAAAGGGGCGTGCCATTCACACCCTTCCATGACCACACTGATAACAAGGGACGCTGGGCTATAATGCAAGGTAAACTGGGAATGTCGATGGTCACAATTGTTAATATTTACGGACCAGTGGTAGATGACCCACAGTCTTTCGTACAATTGCTCCACACATTGCGCACATTGCCAGAAGCAGCCATCATCTGGGGGGGAGACTTCAATACACACCTGGACCCTAATATGGATAAATCCAATCCACTTGGTGCTCGCACAATCAAGGTGGCTCAGTGTGTTAGGGACGCCATGTCAGAGCTGGGTCTAGTGGATGTGTGGCGCCTCCGGAATGCCGACGTCAGGGAGGGCACACACGCCACCCCGGCGCACAATAGCTGGTCGCGTCTGGACTATTGGTTGCTGAATGAGGAAGCTAACGGATGGGTCACACATGTACTCAATCTACCACGTACTCTATCTGATCACAATCCTGTACGTTTAGATCTCCGCATTCCTACAAACCTGCATCGCCCCATCATATGGCGTTTTAGAGCTGAGGCCCTGCTTGATCCCCTATACGCTGACACTATTAGAAAAGCAATTACACAATACTTTGAATTAAATGAGGGTTCAGTGAAAAGTGCGGCCACACTTTGGGAGGCATTTAAGGTTACGTGAGAGGGGTTTGCATAAGCACCACCTCGGGCATACTACGCGACATCAGAGGCCAACTATCCAAGACAGAGGCAGCATTAGGTGACCTAGAACGGCTATACTCGGTTGCACCCTCGGCCTCCATTCTTGCCCGCGTTAATGAGCTTCTGGCGGAATATGACACACTAGCTGACTCTGAGGCACGTTATATTTCACGCCGTCATGTGGCGAGGGCGTATGGAGAGGGGGGACGTCCGGGAAGACACCTGGCTTCTAGAATAAAATGCAGAAACGATCACCACCAAATAGACAAGATAGTAGACAGTCATGGTACAGAATATTTTACACCTCAAGAAATCGTTGAACAATTCGGGACTGCTATACGGAGTTATATACTTCACGAGGGAGCCTGGACGAAGACGCCCTAAATGACTATCTATCAGACATAGCCTGCGCGTGGCTGGCAGACGAACACCGCAAATACCTCAGCCAGCCTATCGAGGAATCTGATATCAAGGCGGCAATACTTTCTCTCCCTAACAAGAAAGCTCCAGGGCCAGATGGCCTTACGGCTGAATTTTATAAAACGTATGTGGACCTCCTTACCCCCTATCTATTGGAAATGTACGCCGAGGCTCATGAATCGGCCATAATGCCCCCCTCCCTCAGGCAAGCTTTAATCATCACGCTTCTCAAAAAAGATAAAACGCCATCCCAGTGTGAGTCATACTGCCCCCTTTCGCTGATCAATCTAGGCGCGAAGATATTAGCAAAGATATTGGCCACTAAAATTCAACCTTTGATGCCCCGCCTGGTATTGCCTGACCAATCCGGATTTATGCCGGAGCGTTCCACATCTCACAATCTCAGAACCATCTTCGCTATGTTTCATGTGTTGGACCCTGCCCTACCCGCAGCAGCGGTTATGTTAGATGCTTCCAAGGCATTTGACTCCATTGAGTGGAGTTATATGTTTTATATTTTAAAACGGATGGGGTTTCCGGGCGTCCTGTTGAGATGGGTGCAGATCCTATATACAGATCCTTCGGCGCGGGTGAGAGTGGGAGGTGTTACCTCGGAACCATTTTGCATAGAGCGAGGCGCCCGACAGGGATGCCCCCTATCGCCTCTCTTATTTGCTCTAGTACTGGAGCCACTAGCATGTATAATTCGACAGAAACATAGGAAATCAGCACTTAATTTCAATCATCGTCCTGTTAACATCTCCCTATATGCAGACGACATGGTTCTTTTTCTTCGCGAACCACAACAATATCTCTCACCTGTTCTCCGGGAATATATTCGATTTGGCCTATTTTCTGGCCTTATGATCAATTGGGATAAATCAGTCATGATCCCCTTGACAACATGCACTGTCCCCCCACAGATGGAATACCCATTAATATGGACTACCGACCCGGTCAAATATCTTGGGGTGTGGGTGCATCGAGATCCAGAGATTGTAGTCAGGGAGAACTACGGCCATGCGTGTACGTCCCTCGAGAATCAAGTGAATAAGTGGTTACATCTCCCGATGTCCTTAGCCGATCGAATTGCGGTTATTAAAATGACAATCCTGCCGCGTTTTCTCTATCTTTTCTGCAATATTCCCATCAAACTCACCAAACACTTTTTTGCGACAGTCCAAACTCAACTACTCAGACTTGTTTGGGGAGATAAGCAGGCTAGAATCAGCTGGAACACTTTATCACTAATTTACACAAGAGGGGGCTTTGGGGCGCCAGACTTTTATGTATATTATCTTTGCGCACAAGCACAGTATGCCTCTTACTGGTTTCATCCTCACGATTTTACTCCACATGTTGCAGTGGAGGATGGTGACGCCTATCCTACACCCCTCACAGGCGTGATTACGCACACCCGCAGAGGCATGCCTAAAACGGAAATAAATACCATAGACACTACAATCGCGGCCTGGCAGGCTATTGGTAGAATTGCAGGTAAACTTCCTATATATGCTCCAGCTATGCCACTGACATGCCACGCAGCATTATCTGTTACACAGGAAGCAGGCCCCATGCGTTCTCTTAAAGAAGCCGGCTTTGATCATATGCAGGATCCATACCCTGAGGGACACTTTATCACAACAGACGACCTTGCATATATCACCAATCCCACTCCGCTTTTCCAATTTACATGTCATCGCTTGAAACTGGCCATCAAGGACCACTACACGACTTTTCCTATTGAACCTCCTTCTCTTAATTCACTGCAATTGCTATTAGTGGTCCCCACTAAGCGGAAGTTGATCACTAAAGTATATAAAACAGTGAAAGACGAAATAGTTAAAACACCGGATAAAAGCTTGGAGCGTTGGAACACCATACTGGACCCCCCACTGACACTGTTTGAATGGGAACAAGTATGCACACTGACAGGCCAGCTCACACCCAATGGCAACTTACGTATCATTCATTTTAAGTTTATTCATCAAGTCTACCACACTCCCCTCAAACTCTATAAAATTGGGCTTAGAGAGTCTAGCAGGTGCAAACGCTGTGATCAATTGGACACCGATTTCTTTCATTTAGAATGGCAATGCCGACGTATATCACAGTCCTGGGAGGATGTGCTAAAATGTATACATACAATGACAGAAACATCTTTGCAATGTACACCTCTTGTTTGTCTACTTGGATATGTACCTCAGTTGAAGAGTACGCTCGGAAAATTTGTTAGAATTGCTCTTTTACTGGCAAAAAGACGAAGCGGTGACCTGGGAGAGCAGATTGGCACCGCGGGTTGAGGGATGGATTAAAGATATGGTGTACAGCAGGGAAAATATGGAATTGTATGCCGAAGAATTACCTACGACCAGTGGTCGAAGTGGGCGGGATCGGCAGGGCACGGCGTGCCCCTACTTTTTTTAATTTCTTAAAGTCCGTTCCCCTACTTTCTTATTTAAACATGCCTACCCAAAGGCAGAATTTCGCCAAGGCCGATGGTTAAGGTTCAGCCTTTGGGGACGGGCGGAACGGGCAGAGAAGGAAAAGGACTCTGTCTTTTCCTTCGTGCCCAAAGAAGACAAGGACAGTGTCCAGTTCTCCTGCCGTTGGCAGCTGCCCCCCTCTTTGTCCCCCTCTTCCCTCTCTGTCTCCCTCCTCCTCATGTAGTAAAAACCGAGACTTCAAGAAACAGGTATTACCTTTTCTTTCCACCTTTCGTTTATTTGCTCCCCTATGAAATGGATCCAAAAAAGAAAAACGCTTGCTGGAAACGTCGTCTTTTTCTGACATTTTTCGATTTCTAAGTGCAGCCTCGGGGTGGAGAGAAGTAAAACATTCAAAATATGAAAAATAACTAACTAACTAAAGCAAGACAGAGTGGTTGCAAGGTGGCCAGATTGATTTATTCACACCTAAACACATTAGCGCCACTTTACAGTGTTTGCCAGTGAAGCGCTACTTTTGTTGTCTCCTCGCTCTTTGAACAACGATGTTTTCCCTGGGTGGGAAAGTGTAATATTCCTGAAGGTACTGAAATACCTGCTTGTTGGGTGAATTGGAAAACAAAATGCATACTGCAGCTCTGTATTCACAAACGTGGTCTTTTAAACCATACTGCTTTCCTTTTGTAAGGATATAAGCAATGTGCATTGAAGCTGGTCCTTCTGGGCCCTGTAGTCATGGCCTTAACTTTTGAGGCAAAAGCACTCACTAAGTTCTGAATAATTAGTGTAAAAAGAAAAAGGTAACCATGTTGTTCCTGCTTACATTTCACATGCTTTACTTAATCTTGCATTCCCTATGAGTGTTTGTTTTTTTCTAAGATGTTGTTAATTTTTTTAAGGCAGCATATTGCTCTTGTCTAGTGCGTAATTTGAATTGTCTCACATCTGGGTGTTTATAGCGGGTCAGTGCAGTGCAAGTGTCTCTCAGTGGGGCAGTATGGTGTTCAGTGGGGGACAGGATGTGGTACTTTGCTCATAGCTGCTGAATTTGGAACTGGGGAACCAGGTTCAGCCTTCATGACCAGTCCACCAGACCACTCTCCCCGAGGGAGCACATTCCCATACTAGACCTTAGAAGGCCCCGCAGATCTTAAAAGCCCTGGTGTCTTAGCACCAGCAGGTGGACCCTAGTGGTGGCAAGTGTGGGTTAACCTTGAAGGCCTGTCCGCTACGATTCATTCTGAAGTTCACCTCCAGTCTTGCAGGCAGGCCTAAGAAGCAGCACACCATAGAGTGACAGTGACTCTGTCACTGAGGTCACAGGATATTTTGCCATTCATGTTTGAACTGCTCTTGTGGAAAAAGGGAGAAGTGCTGATGACAGAAACTCCATGGCTGGGAGACACATGGCTTGCGATTCCACTTTTAAGGATATTTGGGACATTCTGTGAATGGAAACGTATCCCACTTTGTGAATGTTTTTTAATGTCAATAACTCATATTAAACCTTAAATAAACATGTGTATCCATTGGTTAAATTAAATAAGGTAATAAGCTGTAACCGGTTAGTGAAATAGGAAACAAATACAAAAAATTGGGATATTTTGCTCTTTCTGCCACACTTCTGACTCCGCCCACTGACCCAATCCACGGGTTATTCCACCCTCTGATTCTCCGCCCACAGTTCCCCTACTTTTTTTTCCCCACTTCGACCACTGCCTACGACATCCAGACCCAAGGACATCTGGGAACCGCTCAGGCAATATTTGTCATTGCAAGCTCAAAATGATACCTCATAGCATTGCCGAGTATGTGTAATAATATGAAAACATATTCTTTCGAGCACGACTAGGATTTGCTTTGCAAGAAGTTAGCAGCTGACAGGGTGTGTAAAGTCCAATCACAAAAGTTATGCTTATTGTTTCATTTTGTGGTTCTTTTATTGTACTGCCTTGTATGGCAGCAATGATGTTTCCTTTTTGTGAATACCCTATAAAGAGAATTAAAAAAAAATAATAATCATATATAGCACTGCTTTCCCCATCATTGACAGCGGTAGCTTTCTCCAATGAAGCACGTCTGCTGTGTACTCAGTAAGGGTTGTTCTCAATTTTAATGCATAAAAGGGGCCCCTGTAATGGAAATCCCAAACTATTTGAAATCCTCTTGCATCCATTTTATTGGGCAGGGCCAGTCTTCTGGGGGGTGGGAGGGGGGTGTCCAGTCAGAAATTGTGTACGCTATTGATTTTTGCCAATTAATGTTTATGCCTGAGTGTCATCCCAATATACATACAATTTCCAAAGCCCTGGGCATAGATACGGGGAGTCTGTCAGATATAGAAGGAAATTGTCTGCGTAAAGTGAAATGATGTATTCTCACAATGAAAATACCATTGAATACAGTGAAAGAGAGTATCCCTTGCTACCCACTCTGCCAGTGACTCTATTGCAAGCACGTATAACAGAGGGGACAGTGGGCATCTGTGCCTCATGCCAGAGCCTAGCGGAAACTCTTGTGATAGTGTGGCATTCACCCTACTGGGGCCTTCAGGCTGGCATATAGCAGTTACTCTGTCTTCAAAATTCTGGACCTATGCTCATTTTCTGTGGCACAGCCATCAGGTAGAGCCATTCAAGGGAACCAAATGCTTTCTCCGCTTTGAGGTACAAGAGATTCGCAGGTTCTTGTATCAACTCTCTCCTGGTCAGAACCCCATGGAGGCATCTAAAGTTATGCCGAATGGATCAGTGTGGTATTCACAAAGGCATTGCGAGAAAAAGTCTAACTTTATGACTTTTGGTATTCACAAAGGTCATTTACGAGGCGTATCTTTACGTCTCTAGTCAGGCTAGAATCCCCAGCTCGGGCCGTACTCTCCGGCCTAAGCCAGAGATCCAGTCAACATTCAGTGTTGACTGTAGTGTTACACCAAACATTTGTTGTTCTAATATCCTGTAGAAGGCATTCTTCCCTCTAGGCATCCAAAAAACATTTGAAGAAGAGGTTCACTGAATTTCCACTGAGCCTCTTAAAAATTTCAGAGGGGAGTCTGTTGGGTCCAGGTGTCTTTCTGGATTTTAGTTGTTTTTATGGCTTCTGACACAAATGGAATGTAAAAAAAACGAATATATGACGTTACAACGCAAACAATTACAACGCATGCTTTTGCAACGCGTTTTTTACATCGCAACTACCATTACATCGCATGTTTTTACAACGCATGCCATTACAACGAATTTTTAAAAACTACCATTACAACGCATTCCATTACAACGTATACCATTACAACGCATAATACTTTTAGTGCAACAGTAGGGTAAGTGTTGGATAGTGTAGGGGTAAAAATTATTATTCCCACTCCAGTGAGTGCAACAGTAGGGAAAGTGTTGGATGGTGTAGGGGTAAAAATTACTATTCCCACTCCAGTGAGTGCAACAGTAGGGTAAGTGTTGGATAGTGTAGGGGTAAATCTCCATTACTTACGTTGTGTTGTAATGGCATGCGTTGTAATGGTATGCGTTGCAATGGCATGCGTTGTAGTGACATGCGTTGTAATGCATGCGTTGTAATGGCATGCGATGTAAATGCAGTTGCGTTGTAACAGCTGCGTTGTAAAAGCAGTGCAATGTATGACTGTGTTGTAATGGATGTTTCCCAAAAAAAACATGGTTTAATTAGCTTGTCATATAAGATATGAAAACTCAAAAGAAATGTTGACAACATTTTAAGTTATTCTTCAGAAAATGGTATAGATGTATGTTGTATAAAAGCATAAGGCCGAAAATTATGAAAACCATGTTTTTCATTTTAAATTAATAAATATGTTTGATGGTAGTAATACATTATGATG
Source organism: Calotriton arnoldi (assembly GCA_963921515.1). Classification (NCBI taxonomy): domain Eukaryota; kingdom Metazoa; phylum Chordata; class Amphibia; order Caudata; family Salamandridae; genus Calotriton; species Calotriton arnoldi. The sequence goes on along the minus strand of CAWUFW010021831.1, from coordinate 60,726 downwards.
TGCATCTGAATTTTAATAAAGCCCTGAAAATGTCCTAAATGTATCAAGGTGAAATGTGTTGGTTGGTTTGTAATGGAGGTATATTGTATTTGAAGTTTTGTATTTAATAAAACAAGAATTATTGAATCAACTCACTCCAGAAGAAACATTGCACTTGCATTTTTGAACTTTTTCTATAAACTGTTGTACAGATAATATATGCGGCCCAGATTGTATGTAATATAGTGATTCTTTCAGCTTCTCTCTTGAAGATTAGATGCGGTGACATGTGCACCTTGGTTGTCATTGGTTTCTTTACTTACTGAACAAATATCACAGATTGTATTGGAGTAAGATTTGTTAATGTCGTTAGCTTCAACTTTATAAGAGAAACTACTTTGCTTCTAACATTCAATGCAATACTGTACTTATTAGATTCCAAGGGCAGAGCTATGTCACTGTTTGAGGGAGGGGAGCCGGCTGATACTCATAAAGGTATTGCAGGTTTAGACATATTGCCATTGCCCTGCGAGGAGCGAGGGAATGGTTGAAGATGATTCTCTCTATGATCCTGCCTACCTCCCCACCAAAGTTAGTCATGATTAGGTCCTTGGTTGCTCTTAAAATGGCCCCCAAGTTCCTGATTGCATTGTACCTTGGTTACTCAGTCTGTACTGAGCCAGACCGCTTTAGCTAGAGGGGTGAAGGAGTAATGCAGCAGCTCGGGGTGTATGGTCCTCCATGGCCCACCAGGCACAGCAGCTCTGACTAGATTCCAGCCGGAATAACATAGCTCGTGTCTTCAGGCTCTTTTGCTGGGTGCATGAGTGCACTCCAGTTGAGGAGGTGGAGCAGTGTGCCCACAGGAGAAATGGAGGTCATGCTCTGCCAGTGCAACTCGGGGTCAGATGGATCCCCTTGTGTAATTCTTCCTCGAGCTAACCAGGAACCCACTAGAGGTGATCCAATGGAGGTGTGTGAAACAACCAATTACAGTATGTAATCTTGATAAAACACCAACCTTCTCTATGCTTCTGTTTAGCTGACCACTAACTAAAATTCAAGGTTATTCAGGAGTCATGCAGTCACAGGTGCTCAGTCCTGTTTTGAGGAGATAGCAGCATGCAATTGCAATCTGTGTGAGTGCAAAACTGCAGCAGGTACAATAGACCTCTGGGCAAGCTGTAGGAGCTGCAGAGTCACAAGGCTTCACCACACAGCCTAGCAGTGCAGGTGCTTCCATCAGTTTCAGGGAGCTATGTTCTGCTACTTGTGCCTCAGCTCCTCGCAGTACTTTTTTTCTAGCTAGCATCTTCTTCATGCAGGGGCATTTCTAGCATCCCTCCTCGGAAACCAGTTAGCTCCTTTACTCAAGGCAGCCCTGATGCAGCTCCTCCTGGAAAGTTGCAGAACTTCCAACTTCCTTATCCCAACTGGAGCACAAAAGAGTTTCTCAGTTTTCAATGGTGTTGAACACCAGATTCGGATAGCGCAATTTTGGTGCACTGGCTGGTACTTTCTGTCCCATACATATTCAAATTTTGCAGACATAGCTTATGTATCACACAAGTCCAACTCTAGAAACAGTTTCAGGCATGTCCTGACTTGTGTCTTTTGCTGCCAACTTCATTTAGCCCAAGTCTTTGTCTCACAGTGACAGCAGGAAGGTAAGGTGAATGTAGGAGTCAAGTGCCAGGTGAGACTCCTCCTAAAGGCACAGGGAGAGGCTTCACCAATTTACTACGACTCAATCTGTTGCAGTCGAACTATTGTGAAAAGATACCCCGTGTCGCCTATCCTCCACATCTGATTGTCTTCTCCATTACACTGGGCCTCAGAAAGGCTTTGGGGAAGCCAATGAAATTCACATTGCTGTCTGAGGCTTTCTCCAACTTTAGATACCACTCCATTTCAGGAAATTAAACTGTATTCCTTGGTTGCACATGTTGCACACACATTCGAGACACATCCTAACGCACATAGATATGTTATATATACCTGAGTCATCCATGTCCCACTTGGATTGAGAGAAGGACCCAGTTGCTGGGGTCTGCAGATCAATTTTAAAACACAGGAGAGGCCAGTAGGTAACTCTCCCTGGCAGGCAACAGGTCGAAGGGCCTTCCCTGTCACTTTACTGTTCTGCTGCCACCAATGTCAGTACTCTACAGCCCGCTGAGATGCTAAGTTAATTGTGCCACTTTTGGTACAGGAGGCCGCTCATGGTGCGCCCCTTTGGTCCACAGATGATGGCTCTGGGTCTCATTCTGTCTCACCAGAAGCCCTCAGCACATGTTCATGACTGATGTGTAGACTGGGGCAAAAACCAACAGAAACACATTATGGGTAACTTGAGGCAGGACCTTTCTGTTCCAACAGAATACATATATTCTTCATGGTTGAGGTGCAAACAATTTATGCAATAGAACCTTCTTCTCCTAGGTATAGTTTCATATTGCACTTCTGTTATCAGATAAAGAAGAGGTGTCAGACTAGAGAAGTATTCTGGGAGCAATAGCAGACATTTGCACCACCTTTTCATTCTCCAAGGGCACTCATATCTCAGGAATTGTCCTTGCTTCGATGAGGGTGTGATCCAAAGGAAATAATATAACATTGTTCAGCATGCACCTGTACCATATTACAAATGCAGGGACATGGGCAAATATGCTTTCACTGAGCATAGTAACTGTGCACCTCAAAGAAGTGGTGCCTAGTTAGTCTTCCCCAGAGTGTGCTCACTGAAAAGGGACACATTGGGTTGGGTACTACAGATCCCTCCCCAGAACTACACCACAGAAGGTTTCAGTAAGCGACAGAACCACTCTAAGGAGCGGTCCCTCATCAGTGTAATATAACAGACTTGGCATGGCTTCAGTGAAATTTGGAGAGCCATGCCTCCATGTTTTGCATGCTGCTCTATTCCCAGGTGCATAGCTTGGTAAGTAAAACTGTGGTGGGGAGAGGGGGTGGAGGAGGGGGCGGAGCTTCAGAATTTCCCAAAATCTCGCTGCCAACACGTGTTAAAATCCATGATATGAGGAGCAGGGTATGAAGGGGCGTAAGGAGCACTTGAAAGGGAGAAGAGTGTGGATTGTTATAGGTACTTAAAGTTGAATATTTTGTAAAATAACCATTTTAAGTCCTTCAAAATGGACAGTGTGTTTGTGTGTGTGTTTTTGTCTGTGTGTGTATGTGAAAATCCCAAGTGAAATCCAACAAAAACTCCTCACCATATCCAGTTTAAAGCATCTTTCCCAACTATTTATTAGACAATACCTTTAACAGGGGGAGTGTAGCACCCCGAACCCAGGCCGGACTGGGAACAGCAACCAGCCCTGGCAGATTGCTCCCGCTTTTGTTACAGGGGGCCGAAATTGCAGCACTGCTGCAAAACCTGCTAACCACGGCCAGAAATCCGGCCCACACGCCTCCGGCCCAGCGGGAAAATGCCAGTCCGACCCTGCTGCAAAAATCCCCCCTTGAAGCTACTCCCCTGGCTCCTCCTTGCATATTCATTAACGTGGAGAGATATCACATTAATTGGAGAGGGCACGGCACAGTCCTGGATTGCACCTGTTGCTACTCCATTTACCAACCTCAGAAGGATGGAAGCCTGGGCTGGCCTTGATGAGGTTCACGCCTGTCACCTGCAGACATGTCATTAGCAAGCATTTAACTCACTGTGCCATCTTGACAGCACATGTTAGTCCTGTTTAAAAATGTTGTGACTTTTTTCTTCGACATTTTACTTCTAATGTATATTTGAGTAGTTTTTTTAACAGGGGGATCACTTGAAAGACCACCTGCCCTGTCAGTCGCTTGAGAACCATTTCAATGACAAGGTTAATCTCTCTTGTGTTAGACTCTGAGCATGTGTTCAGTCAGTCCTCGGTGCAGCTGCACAGACGTCTGCTTGAAATAAACTGACTTCCTGTATGATCATTTTCTGTGCTGTATTCTCATCACTGCCTCCTTTGTGGTAATCAGATCATTAGTAATAAAACCCTATAGTGTCCAAGACAATAGCATATGCTCGTCATGATGATATAAATAGGCTGAGACTGCTAATAAAAGACACAGACTAGTCAAGTGACTGGGAATTGCATTTTCTTTCAACTGTCTTAATTATCTTCTGTTTATGAAAAGCTACAGGATATGAAAAAAAACATTATTGTTTGACTAAAGGCATATGGCGAGCCACTGATCCGTAGAGCAGGCAGCACTCCTGTGCGCACTATGCCTTCTACATAACAATCTTCTTCTTTCTTATTTTTTTAATTAGAGAGGGTTGATTCTAAAAGGGGGTCTGTCAAATCGTGGATGTTAGGTTGAAATCTCTTTCACAAAGCAGTTTTTCAGAATTCAAAACGGTCGAACCACTTTCATTTGATATCACGTTTTCCAGGAATGTAATCATTTTTTTTACTATCTTTGATGTTTTTTCCAAAGTTACACATGTAACTGAATCTGTATTCCGCAGTTGTACCAGCATTTACTCAGCAGTGCAAAGTAAAGGAAATATAAAATTATAATAACTTTGAATTAATATCATTTTATGTTTCCTTTGCAGGCGGGCGGGTGGGCGGGGCTGCTCTGCTCTCGGATTCAGGGCAGAGGAGGAGTTGTTTGCCCATTCCTAAGTGTGTAATGACTGTTTGGTCAGCCTTCTCTGGCCGCCCAAAACAGTCATGCGCACTTTCCCTGTTCTCCATGCAGGCTGCATTACAGCCTGCATGGAGAACATGCCCAGGCCCCCATTCCCTGGTTGAGCGCCGAACCAGGACGCTCAAAACCAATCACAACGCTGCATTGCAGCGTTGTGATTGATCAGGGGAGCCAGGCTGTTCTTCCTGGCTTCCTGTTCCTCGAGTCCCACGAGGAGAGCAGGAGCAGAGACACGGGACCCGGCAGCAAGGTAAGTGTATATATATATTTTATTTTTTTGCATTGCACAACCCAGTGCCCCTCGCTCCCCACCCGCAAGTTATGCTGGCCGCCACTGCTGACTAGACTAATCTGGGCGGGAACAACCCAAAATGAAATGGTCAGTTTTTACTCAGCCGATAGAAAGGGCTGTCTGTTCCACGACTCCTATATCCATTATCATGTCAGCCAAGCACATCAAAAAAATATTGGTTTCATAACGCTACAACTCTCACATATGTAAAGTTGGAAAAGACACTGGTTAGGCCAGATTCATTACCTTCAGTTATAGCATGCAAACCCAGAAATAGGTGCATGACACTGATGTAATAGCGATCGCTATATGGGCGTGGTGGGAAATACCCAGCTACTTAGGGGTGGAAAAACCTTTCTCCCCCTCTTATGAATAGAAAGTTACCCTTTTCTTTCACCGTTACTTGAACGATCTACACTCATTACTGCAGAAAATGGGCATTGCAGTTCTATGCAACCTATTTCTGAGAGTTCCTTCGTGGGAATACAAGTTTTTTAAGGAAAGGGGGAATAATCCACTGCTGATACTGATATATCATAGACTAAGACATGCAACTCGAGAGGTGCTCCCTGACTTCCACAACCAGGGCCGTTTCTACCATTAGGCAAGACTAGGCGGCCGCCTAGGGCGGCAAAAGGGCTAGGGCGGCAAAAGGGGGAAAATTTTGTAGCGCCTTCTACAATTCAAGGTCACGGGATGTCAGGTTTGGCGCCACGGGCGGGCCGTGCGCACCCGCCGCGAGCTGTGCGGCCGCGGCACAGGCATGGTTGCTCGTGCCATCAATCGTGCCTGGTCAAAGGCCGGCGCTTGTTTCTCCGTGTCCTTCAAGCCTTCGTGCGTGAGACGGCCCATCTGGAAGTGTGGATGTGAAAGGTAACAAGCCAGAACCCCTCGGCACCGGTGCTCGCTGCGCTCCATGAGATGCATGCGTGGCTGTTTTATCCGTGTTGGCGAGGTGCGTGTAACGCCTCACGTGCTTCAGCTACGTCAAGTAGAAACAAAACTTTTGTACTAGTGAATTGGAATTTACGCAGGTTGTAAATCTGTGTGTGCAACGCAAACCTTCATCTTGTGTGGCAGTTGCTTCGTGCTGACTTTACGAGTCTTCGGTATGTATATTTTATGCTCCTATCTGGACATTGTGTGATGCGAAGGGGGTGGGGGACCAAAGGGGTGGGGGAGGTATTTGTGTTTGCACCCCTTATGCCGTTGAGACCTCCTTTCTCACCACTGGCTTAGCAAAGTTGTCATGGGCTCTAATGCAAGCAAAGATAATCGTCCTCATTCTGTGGTTTGGTAGTTTAAAAACACATAGCTATGTTTGGGGTGTATTGGGCTCCTCTCGACCCTGCACCTGCCATACTACAGATTGCTACGTCCCTGGCTCTCACAGGCGTAGGCAGTCTAGACCATTTACGAACCTTGCTTTTAATGCCGCTGGCGGGCCCAGGATCTTATTTTGCCTCACTCCCAGAGCACTGAAACTTCTCCTCCTCTGTGTACATCACACAAGGGACGGGAGGGGCAGCTGACACAGACCCCTAGCTCTCTTCCAAGCATGTTTACCCAACTCTTCATCCTCCCTGCCACCCTCTGCCCCCCGTGGAGCGGAGTCCAGCATGGGCAGATAACGCGCACCTTGCAGATTACGGACTCTCCTGGGCAGTTTCACTTCTCTGTCATTTGTTTTCCAAAGCTCATGTGCTTCGGGTGGTGGGTGCCTGGGACGCTATTGTTGGAGGAGGCCCTTCATAAAACTTCAGAAATCGCCCCTCCTCAAGAAAAGGGCCTGGGTTTGTGTAACGTGCGTATGGAATGTGTGTCCGTCGTGTACATGCGCTCTCGAGTTAAGTCACAGCCCCTAGTGTTACTATATTTACATGCATCCCGCGTGTCGACTCTGAACTGGGAAAGGCCAAGAGGGTCCTCCGGGGATGCACAGCTGTGATTCGCAAGCCAAGCCTCTCAGCATCTATCTGGGGCTGAACACGGTACCCTGACTTGCAGGGTAACCAAGCTCTTGCTGTAGGTGGGGAGATGTGACCTGCAGATTACATCTCAGGAATTTACAATACCCTTAAAATGATTTTTCTTGGAGTTGAATCTGTCACCAAGTTTCTGCAGCACGTGCATGCTCCCTTGTACCGATCTCACTGGCACAGATCTCTGCAGCAGGTACATTAACCCGACACGCTATACAACTCCAGATTATACGTGTCTGCACCTGGTGCATTAGCCAGACAAGCAATATAACTGATCTTGAAACATATGAAGGGTTGATTAAGATTTCCCAGCGGGGCCCAGCCCAAGAGGTATCCCTGTGAGGCCTTTAAGTGGGTTTGAAACTTATAACCTGCATTGTATCGCCTTTAAACTACTTTTTAACCTTCATTTCTTAAACTTATAGGCAATTGAGTTAAGACTCAATGTGTACAGCCCATTGAAAGCAGATTACATTGGTGCAGTTATTAGCATTTTGTTTAGCCTATTACTCTTGAGAAATGCTAATTTTGTCGATCGGAAGGATACAAAAACCTAGTTGGGGGCGCGGAGATTGGAAACTGAGTGTGCTGGTTAAGCTCTCGGATGCGTGAACTGGACTAACTGTGCGACCACAAAGAGGGACTCCCTGTGCAATCTGTTATACCAAATACATTTACGTGCACGGTGAACCTATCAAAATAGACACCTGTGTAAGATCTTCAGTACGGAAGGGTATATTACGCGAATCGGGGTTAAGTGGCTCTGTGGATGGCTCAGTTGCGTTGTAGAGACTCATCCTTGAGCCGGAGTTGGGGTGCTTTCCAAGAGTTTTGGTTCTTGGAGAGTTGGATGAAATAATTAGCATTGGTGGTGGATCCCTGTCCCAGGCACATGTGACTCGCCCAGTCTCTGTGTTCAATTGTAACTTGATGACTATATCATTTTATTAGAACATTGGAATGTGGAGCACTCCATTGCAGACAATGGAGTGCTCTAGTGCTTCTACGGGCCGGTAAAGGCCCGCAGAGCAACATTCCAATGTTGTTTAAACAAAGACCTCTCGGAGCCCGAGGGGATTTCAATCCTCGGGCTCCGAGAGGCCTTTGTTTAATTTGTTAGAACATTCTGCCCTCTAGTGGCAGAATGTTCTAATAGCCTTATAGCCCTTCATAGCTGGGCTATACCGACTATTAAAGTCCCGCTCCCTTGTTAAAGGCTCTCGCCTTCAGCTCGGGCCTTTAACGCTGGAGCGGGCCTTTAATAGCCGGTATAGCCCGCCATGCGGGCTATAAGGCTATATTAGAACATTGGAATGTTGGGAGCTCCATTGAAATCAATGGAGTAGCTCCGGGCTTATAATGGCTGGTATAAGCCCGGAGCTCCAACATTCCAATGATTGTCTTTGTTCACAGCTGTGGCTGTGAACAAAGGCTTCAGGAGCCCGAGGGGATTTCAACTCCTCAGGCTCCCTGAAGCCTTTGTTTTATTTGTTAGAACATTCTGCCCTCTAGTGGCAAAATGTTCTAATAGCCTCTATAGCCCTTCGTAGCTGGGCTATACGGTTATTATAGTCCAGCTCCCTTGTTAAAGGCCCTCGCCTTCGGCTCGGGCCTTTAACGCTGGAGCGGGCCTTTAATAGCCGGTATAGCCCGCTACGGAGGGCTATAAGGCTATAATAGATTAGCTTTGTACCTATAGGACAGTACCAAAGAACTAGTGCATACACACAGCTAAGAAAATACCTGAAATACAATACATATGAAACTGTATAACAATACTAATTAGCTATATGTCACATAATTGTATAACATCACCTACGGAACTGTATGAGTAACTAGATGTAGCTATGGTAACTATGGATCTTTACTGTGTAACTATACTGTCTATGTACATTATAATTAACTGTATATTGATACAAACTATGCCACTATACTCCAACTCATTATACTCTATGTAACTGTATGACAACACAAACGATGTAACTATATTAGCTATGTAACAACAGTAAAAAAAAAAACAATATCGACATTGCTAGAGTAACTGTGTAAGGTAAATTACAAAGGCCAAGCTGGCTTCAGTTATGGCAGTTGATGACCACTATCATGACTGAAGTGTGCTGGAATATTGTTTGCAACTGCTGATGTGGCTTTTTGGATTTTTCTTTTATTCTCTGCTATAGAGTGAGCCTGGTTAGGTCTGACTAAGATCAAATGATGTTAGTGAGGGAGCGAAAAACAATTGTTTTTGCATTAGTCCGCTGCGGCACCTTGTTTGTCTCATTTCTTTCTCATTGTAGTGCTCTGAAGGCCACAAGTCTTCTAGCCTGAAGGACAGGGGGAGAGAGTGATGGTAGTAAAAGGGAGGGGGCGGCATTTTTCAATTCTCGCCTAGGGCGGCAAAACACCTAGAAACGGCCCTGACTACACAAAAGAATCAGGTTCTCAGAGTCTGTGGTGAATGACCATTGCCTCCCAGTGAGGATTCTCCCTAGGTCCCCTTCTGCCTCCCTTAGTTTAAGGTACCCAAGTGTATATGTCAGTACAGGTGCTTCCTCCATGCCACTAGCAGATAGTCTCTCAGTGATTGTCTCACCCATAGTTTGAGACTACAGTAGGCCTCACTCTGGCCTCTCATCCTTCTGTCCCAGTCACCTTTCAGTGGGGAATGATGAGACTGAACTTCAAGCAGCTGCTCCACTTCTTCTGAGCAGATGTGGGTCATGCACCAGTGTCGCGAGGCAGCATCAGGCATGTGGCTGCCTTCGGTCATCTGCCCTCTTCCGGGCACATATCAGCAGTGAATGGGCCTGCAGGTTGCGGAATGGACTCTGTTCTCCTAGATTGAATTATTTGTCAGTTTAGCAGCTTGGTGCTTCCTGGGTCAAGGTATTATGTAGTCCATTTCTGGTTGCAGGTCTAGAAATGGCAGCTGGGTCTCGTGAAGGCGCTTTAGTGCAGCAGCAGCGGCTTAGTCTGATCAGCTGCACCTTTGGTTAGTGCCTCTGCAGCTGCTCTGCAACTCAGGCACATAGTGTCAAGTGCCTCGAGGCAGCAGCTGCACTTCTAGCAACACAGTCGACATGGGTACATGTTAGGCAAGTGCCACGGTTTACACCACTATACAAATCCATTCTGACACACGTGCAGCAAGTGCAATGGGTTACACATGTCTATTCTTCAGAAGCACAGACAGCTTAGTGACACTTGGGGCAAGTCCAACATCTGTAACAGCAAAGTCAATTCATGCAAACTTGGCCAGTGTCACAATTTAGCAACAGTATCTTCAGCAGTGGCGCAGACCGCTGGGGCACTCTTGGAGACAAGAGCAATGCTGCGGCAACAGGGTCAACAGGGTGATCTGCTTGGATACACTTTGGCAGTGCCACAAATCCTCTGTTTCCGTGATTCTCTGTCAGAGGGACCCACAGGACCAGTGTAAGATGATCTTCCCATTGCCTGTTATCTTTTTCACCCTCAGTCTCTTTCATTCAAGGAACAGCTCTTCTTTTAGGTCAACCTTCAGGTGATGGCCCCTTACCTCTAGGAAGCTGTCTGTCGAGCAGGCAACAGCCCTGGAGGCACAGTCGTCCTCTGAGTACTCTGCAGAGCACTCCTTCCTTAGTCAAAGTGAACTTGAAACTAGAAAGACAAGTGGGTCAACAGCTCCCTGTTTATACAGGTACAGCAGCCAGGGATGGGTACTCTCTATCTTCCAAAAATGATTTGGGTCAATTCTTATTTCATAATTCCTTCTTTGGATGTCTTCCAGACTCAGATGTGTGAGCTTTCTGCACCTGGCTATCACAGCCTTGATAGTGATGAGAAAGAGAGACAAAAGGATGACCCATTTCAGACTCTAATTAGAATTTCAGTTCCACAAGTCACCCCTACCATTCACGAAATGGCAGCATTTCAATAGAATAATCAATAGCTGTCTACAGCAAAAGGACCTAATTTAATTTCAAAGGGAGCTTGCCTTTTCCGTCCCCACTTCACTGTCTAGATCTCCTCCCTCCAGCTTCTAGAATGTCATAAATATACTTCCACTGTTTGTGAAAGTAAGCTCACGTTCATCAAGTGCAGATGAACCGGCCAGGGGCCTCCAACATGAAATCCACAGGCCTCACTGAATCTGGTTCACTCATATTTGCAAAATGTGTGTAACACACATGCCACAATCATACATGCATACACACATGCACCCGGGATACCAGCACAAGGATCTGAAGTCACCTGTAGAAGAGGAACTTAACGAGTGGGCCAGTAGGCCTCCACTCCTGTGACACAAATAAAAAGGTCAGGTCACACCTGGGGAGCACTGCAAACATGGCATGCTGCCATCATCATGCTACACACTTGAGCACATGACAGGAGACAATAGTCTTCTATCATTATCGAGAACGAGCTTGGTGCAGGCCTGGTCCAAAGTAACATCAAGGCTTAGGCATTCATTCATGCCCACGCTTGATTACTCTGAGGCTGGGGCCAAAAATCAAAACATCAGGATACAACATACTGGCAGTTGGGCACTCAGGGCAAGGGGCATGACTACACACTATACAGGGGACATTCTCGTCCCAACCCATATCGGCCGCCTATCCCCCCTGCTTTGTATTGTAACTATTCCTATGGAAAATGCTCTGCCACTCTTTGGGTCCAGTTTGAGCTACGCATACTCCCAAATAAATTAATAAATACATACATGAATAGAACCCACATTGACATCAAAGCATAGGAGAAGGAACTATAGGTTTTTGCCCCATACTCATCATTATTTTAAGATGAGTTGTAGGCTAGTTTTATCAAGAGATAATTAACTTCACCCCACACCGGATCACAGAACACACCTTGAGGGTGAAAACATGTCTGAATCTTTCATTAAATAGCATTTCATATCCTCCTAGGTGTCTAGTACAAGCTGACCAGAGCGATATCGCCTGTTAGGAGGTGGAGAGGGATCGTTCATGCACTTGGGTAATGATGGTCTATATGCTCTAGAGCTGAGCTAATGGGGAATACATGAGATAGTCATTTCACATGGGAAAATACAGGCATAATTAAAATAAGGAAATACTGTGTTAACCTAGGCGAGTAGCTCTATAACTACAAGATTAAGAAAGCATTTTGGAACTGACGGACCTGTTCAGGAGGATTTAAGAAATTGGTCCCACTGAAATATGGAATGGCACTGAGAGGCATGAAAATACAGATAGCAAATTAAAAGCCAGATCAGAAGTGTAGTTATCAATAGTGAGGCATGCGCAATGGCACCCGGCCCAGTGGTGTGAAGGGTTCCACTGCATCCCGCTGATGGCTGCTTATTATCATTAAACCAGGGAAATAGGAACCGGATTTGATTTCTCGCATTAGACCAATGACGCCCTTACCGTGCCACTGAGCCAGTGGCAAATAGGGATGCACGCAGTGATATTCCACTTAAAGGGGCAGATTTATCAGTGCTTTGTGTTGATGCAATGGTAAAAAGTTTCACAAATTTGTGCAAAGTGCAGATGAAATATTTACTTAGCAATGCAAATCTTTTTTTGGACTGGAAAGTAATGCAACTATCGCTTTGCAGTACTTTGCATTACTTTGCGTCAAGGGGCATCCCATGAGTGGTACATCAGTGTTCCTATGATACGGTTTCCAAGTACTATCTTGTGCAGATAATATCCAAATCATGGTATCAATATCCGACGACATCCCGCTGGAGGCGGAAAGGTTCAAACACTGTATGAATAACATAAACAACTCGATGAAAGAGAATTGGCTGAAATTGAATGCTAACAAGAGTGAGATCTTGTATTTTGGAGCGCAAAAGTCGGTACGGTCAGAATTGTGGTAGCTAGAGTTCTGTGGCCCCCTACCTCTGCCAGTCACTGAGGCAAAAAATGTAGGGGTGGTTTTCGACACCTCCCTTTCCCTTGATACTCAGGTGAAGGTGAAAGTGAGCTCCTGCTTCTATATTATCAAAACTCTAAGAAAGTTTTTTCCTCTCATTCTAGCCGAGCTTAGAGTTGCAGTAGTCATAGCGCTCATTACATGGCACATTGACTACTGCAATGCCCTGTACCTTAATATTAATAAAGGCACCCTGAATAGACTCCAGCCAGACTATCCAGAATGCGGCTGCCCATCTTGTCTTGGACGTTCCTAAATGTCTATCAATCACTCAGAGAGGGCATTCGCTCTCTGCAGTGGCTGCCGGTCGAGAAGCTTGTGACTTTTAAAGCCTTCTGTCTAGTTCACACTGCCTTCCATTGCCAGGGGGCCGATGCACTTGAGAAAGGCCTTCGTCAAAAGACAATTGAGGTCTTTCTCTCTTAGGACGGTGGAGGTACTGAGATTTCAAAAAGCCAGGTGGTGGGTGTGCTCCTTTTGGGTCGCTGCTACCAAGTTATGGAACACCCTTCCCACTCACATTGCAAGTCTTTCCTCCCAAGCTGCTTTTTGTGAGCACTGGAAAAGCTGGCTTTTCTCCCTGCCATGATGTTTAGGTCTTGTTATCTCTGCTGTAACTACTCTTACACTCAGCTAGTGCTTTGACACCCTCCAGTATAATGCACTCTACACATTTTTTAATACAAATATCACCTATGGTTTTTGAAGCAAAACCCTATCTACTACTACTGCTACTTTGTGCCAAACAATAATGACTCTTCAAGGCAGGCGCCAACAAAAGACAAATCTTTTCACTTCTCCTAACTTTTTACACATTGCATGTGTGCTGCACTGGCGAGCACATATAATGCTGGAAAAGCTTTAAAGTATGTCGAAGCACTGCTTTTTGTACTGAAGGGTACCCTTCCATTTCAAAACCTATGCTAGACATGATGTACAAGTCTTTGCACAATGGTGTAATGGTGTGAGTCCATGGCACTGGACAGAGTGAAACAGCACCAGCTCTGGGTAAGAGAGCAGCATATCCTAGTAGAAGTGGTGCTTCCTGGCTGTTTCCACCTAGCCCAATGCAGTGCAGCAATGTGGGTAGCTGCGCTCCGTTGCATAAATCTGTCTAAAGGAATTGGGGGCATATTTATGAGCCAATTTGTGGCATGTTTGCACCACGCAATGAGGTACATGCATGACGCAAACCTTAACTGTGATTTATGAAGCCATGCAAGGCTACTTTGCATGGGCCTGAGCAGCTCCATAAATCTGGAGCTAAGCAATGCACCACAGATCACTGCGTTGCCTTACTCTGCGCTAGGGAGGCATACCATGGGCGTTGTGTGAGTGTTCTCTCGCAACTCTCTTGGTTTTTGATGTATTCTAATGTTTACCAGAACTGGTAAACCTTGGAATGTGGCAAAAAGGTACACCTTCCCAGGAGAGGCGTAACGAGGAGAAATATCTTTATATCTCCTTGTTACTTCCTCTTTCTATGTAAGAAACAGGAATATGCCTCTTAGAATTGTATGTGTGCAGGAAGGAGCCCCTTCCTATACAAAAACAATCCTGCATGCAACGGAGGCACCCTTGCACCATGGTGCAAGGGTACCTGCATTGGCGCTAGGCTGCCAAAAGGGCAACAGCACAGGGAAAAAGGCAGGAATGCACCATATTGACTTTAATATGGTGCATTCCTGCCCTTTCTCTGTCATGCTGTGCAGCGCAGCAAAGAAACTTGCTGCGATGCACTGCGTTCCAATCTCATAAATCTGCCTCTTGGTGTAACACTGTCAGTATATTAAGACAGCATCATTTAGTTTGTGTATCAGTCTTTTTCAACTCAGGGTGATAGACAATGCCTAATATACCCCAGCGGCCCTGGTTTGATAGGAAAATGAGCCGCAAGAATCATGACTCAGAGTTTCTAAATTATTTTCTTATACAACACATCCCATTCCTGCTCCTCCAGGCAACTACACATGGCTGCTAAAATATTCACTGTGCGTGTACCCAACCAAACACCCAAAATAGACCATTTTATAAACATGAGGAAATATCTTAAATGAGGAGTTTATGCATGGTGTGATGTGTCAAAAAAATTATATACATATGGATCTAAATAAGAAATACATTTAGCATATTAAGATTTCAGAAATGAAATGGGACCAAAACTAAGTGCACACACAACACAATGAAAAATGTAATGAAATTCAAGCTGTATAACTGCTTTAAGTGTCGATGACCTGTCTGCTTTTCTTTCCATGATTTCTGTTTTGCTTTTGGGATTCATAGATTCCAGGTGAAATTCCTTGCATTTCTGTAAAGAGGTTTGAGTTGAATTCCATCATTGTGAAATTGGACTTTTTTTTTCTCACCTCATGTCCGCCTGCGCCTGCGGGTAAGAACACATTCCTGTGCTTGTCAGTTTCGGGTTTTCCTGTGGTTAACGACACTGCATGATATGCAACGCTAAACTGCTGAAAAAAACCATTCTAACTCGAAATCTTCTAGCCTTGAAGAACACATGAAAGGCGTTGAAAGACTCGAGATGTGAGAATTAGTAAGAGAAAGGGAGTTTGAATAGGAAGATTTTATATTACACAAGTGTTCATTAAAGAGCGCTTGTCCAAGCAGTATTTACAGTGCAAGAACAGGCATCCACTCTCAATGACAAAATAGCAGGCATAGGCAGAGGCGTTGTTTCCCTTGGTGCAGCAGGTGAAGTGGCACCGGGGCTCAGAGGACATGGGGGCCCTCTGATCCTTGATTATTGCTGTATTTTATAACTCAAACAGCAGCCAGGGGGGCAATGTCCTTCCTTGCACTAGGGTCGATGTCACACTGGCTACACTACTGCATATAGGCACAAACACACTTCTAGACATGTGCACACACATGCGGACCCACGTCCACATCTGCACACATACACAAACACATACGAACAAACTCACATACACACATATTCTCAATGACACAGTCACATATTCTAACAGCCTTAACTTGACATTTACCATCCCTTGGGACTGTGCTCTGGCTTCTGGTGTATCACTGGGTTGTGGTCAAGACACTGTGCATGACTCACCGTGTCCTTCAAAAACATATACCAGGGATTGTATTATGTATGGGGCACATTGCCCCTGTTTGTGCTATGGGGCACCTTTCAAAAGGTACGCCTGGCACAGAATGGGATAGTGCGTCCTATTATGATGTATGTGCTACCCTCAGGGCAGCTGCAAATTCGCACTTGCCCTGGTGGCAGCACATTCAGTGAAATATGGAGCAGCTGTTTACAAGCTGCTTCATCTTTCAGCCACTTGCACTTTAAAGACAGAACAGAGATCCCCCTACAGGCAGGTGCAGCGAGTGACTTCACCCATCTGCAGGGGGATGCCTGTAGGGTCTGTGGAACCTCCTTTCCGCCCTAAGATGGTGCCATCTAGGCTTGCACTAGCAGTGCACCACTTAATTTTTGGCGCACTGTCAGTGCACCTCCTAAGGGCTTGTTTATCGCTGTGCCGACATCCGTAAGAAGGAGCGGGGCAGAAGCAAAGTGATTCCCTCATTAGCATGGGGCTATGTTATCATGCAAATGAGGGAACACCCTCTCTTGATAGCACTTGTGCTCAGGGCCGTTTCTAGGTGTTTTGCCGCCCTAGGCGAGAATTGAAAAATGCCGCCCCCTCCCTTTTACTACCATCACTCTCTCCCCCTGTCATCCAGGCTAGAAGACTTGTGGCCTTCAGAGCACTACAATGAGAAAGAAATGAGACAAACAAGGTGCCTCAGCGGACTAATGCAAAAACAATTGTTTGTCGCTCCCTCACTAACATCATTTGATCTTAGTCAGACCTAACCAGGCTCACTCTATAGCAGAGAATAAAAGAAAAATCCAAAAAGCCACATCAGCAGTTGCAAACAATATTCCAGCACACTTCAGTCATGATAGTGGTCATCAACTGCCATAACTGAAGCCAGCTTGGCCTTTGTAATTTACCTTACACAGTTACTCTAGCAATCTCGATATATTTTTTTTTTTTACTGTTGTTACATAGCTAATATAGTTACATCGTTTGTGTTGTCATACAGTTACATAGAGTATAGTGAGTTGGAGTATAGTGGCATAGTTTGTATCAATATACAGTTAATTATAATGTACATAGACAGTATAGTTACACAGTAAAGATCCATAGTTACCATAGCTACATCTAGTTACTCATACAGTTCCGTAGGTGATGTTATACAATTATGTGACATATAGCTAATTAGTATTGTTATACAGTTTCATATGTATTGTATTTCAGGTATTTTCTTAGCTGTGTGTATGCACTAGTTCTTTGGAACTGTCCTATAGGTACAAAGCTAATCTATTATAGCCTTATAGCCTGCCGTAGCGGGCTATACCGGCTATTAAAGGCCCGCTCCAGCGTTAAAGGGAGCTGGACTATAATAACCGTATAGCCCAGCTACGAAGGACTATAAGGCTATTAGAACATTTTGCCACTAGAGGGCAGAATGTTCTAACAAATAAAACAAAGGCTTCAGGGAGCCTGAGGGGATTGAAATCCCCGGGTTCCTGAAGCCTTTGTTCACAGCCACAGCTGTGAACAAAGACAATCATTGGAATGTTGGAGCTCCGGGCTTATACCAGCCATTATAAGCCCGGAGCTACTCCATTGATTTCAATGGAGCTCCCAACATTCCAATGTTCTAATACTAGCCTTATAGCCCGCATAGCGGGCTATACCGGCTATTAAAGGCCCGCTCCAGCGTTAAAGGCCCGAGCTGAAGGCGAGAGCCTTTAACAAGGGAGCGGGACTTTAATAGTCGGTATAGCCCAGCTATGAAGGGCTATAAAGCATATTAGAACATTCTGCCACTAGAGGGCAGAATGTTCTAACAAATTAAACAAAGGCCTCTCGGAGCCCGAGGGGATTGAAATCCCCTCGGGCTCCGAGAGGCCTTGTTTAAACAACATTGGAATGTTGCTCTGCATGGCCTTTACCGGCCCGTAGAAGCACAGAGCACTCCATTGTCTGCAATGGAGTGCTCCACATTCCAATGTTCTAATAAAATGATATAGTCATCAAGTTACCATTGACCACAGAGACTGGGCGAGTCACATGTGCCTGGGACAGGGATCCACCACCAATGCTAATTATTTCATCCAACTCTCCAAGAACCAAAACTCTTGGAAAGCACCCCAACTCCGGCTCAAGGATGAGTTTCTACAACGCAACTGAGCCATCCACAGAGCCACTTAACCCCGATTCGCGTAATATACCCTTCCGTACTGAAGATCTTACACAGGTGTCTATTTTGATAGGTTCACCGTGCACGTAAATGTATTTGGTATAACAGATTGCACAGGGGAGTCCCTCTTTGTGGTCACACAGTTAGTCCAGTTCACGCATCCGAGAGCTTAACCAGCACACTCAGTTTCCAATCTCCGCGGCCCCAACTAGGTTTTTGTATCCTTCCGATCGACAAAATTAGCATTTCTCAAGAGTAATAGGCTAAACAAAATGCTAATAACTGCACCAATGTAATCTGCTTTCAATGGGCTGTACACATTGAGTCTTAACTCAATTGCCTATAAGTTTAAGAAATGAAGGTTAAAAAGTAGTTTAAAGGCGATACAATGCAGGTTATAAGTTTCAAACCCACTTAAAGGCCTCACAGGGATACCTCTTCGGGCTGGGCCCCCGCTGGGGAAATCTTAATCAACCCTTCATATGTTTCAAGATCAGTTATATTGCTTGTCTGGCTAATGCACCACTTGCAGACACGTATAATCTGGAGTTGTATAGCGTGTCGGGTTAATGTACCTGCTGCAGAGATCTGTGCCAGTGAGATCGGTACAAGGGAGCATGCACGTGCTGCAGAAACTTGGTGACAGATTCAACTCCAAGAAAAATCATTTTAAGGGTATTGTAAATTCCTGAGATGTAATCTGCAGGTCACATCTCCCCACCTACAGCAAGAGCTTGGTTACCCTGCAAGACAGGGTACCGTGTTCAGCCCCAGATAGATGCTGAGAGGCTTGGCTTGCGAATCACAGCTGTGCATCCCCGGAGGACCCTCTTGGCCTTTCCCAGTTCAGAGTCGACACGCGGGATGCATGTAAATATAGTAACACTAGGGGCTGTGACTTAACTCGAGGCGCATGTACACGACGGACACACATTCCATACGCACGTTACACAAACCCAGGCCCTTTTCTTGAGGAGGGGGCGATTTCTGAAGTTTTATGAAGGGCCTCCTCCAACAATAGCGTCCCAGGCACCCACCACCCGAAGCACATGAGCTTTGGAAAACAAATGACAGAGAAGTGAAACTGCCCAGGAGAGTCCGTAATCTGCAAGGTGCGCGTTATCTGCCCATGCTGGACTCCGCTCCACGGGGGCAGAGGGCGGCAGGGAGGATGAAGAGTTGGGTAAACATGCTTGGAAGAGAGCTAGGGGTCTGTGTCAGCTGCCCCTCCCGTCCCTTGTGTGATGTACACAGAGGAGGAGAAGTTTCAGTGCTCTGGGAGTGAGGCAAAATAAGATCCTGGGCTCGCCAGCGTGCATTAAAAGCAAGGTTCGTAAATGGTCTAGACTGCCTACGCCTGTGAGAGCCAGGGACGTAGCAATCTGTAGTATGGCAGGTGCAGGGTCGAGAGGAGCCCAAAACACCCCAAACATAGCTATGTGTTTTTAAACTACCAAACCACGGAATGAGGACGATTATCTTTGCTTGCATTAGAGCCCATGACAACTTTGCTAAGCCAGTGGTGAGAAAGGAGGTCTCAACAGCATAAGGGGTGAAAACACAAATACCTCCCCCACCCCTTTGGTCCCCCCCACCCCCTTCGCATCACACAATGTCCAGATAGGAGCATAAAATATACATACCGAAGACTCGTAAAGTCAGCACGAAGCAACTGCCACACAAGATGAAGGTTTGCGTTGCGCACACAGATTTACAACCTGCGTAAATTCCAATTCACTAGTACAAAAGTTTTGTTTCTACTTGACGTAGCTGAAGCACGTGAGGCGTTACACGCACCTCGCCAACACGGATAAAACAGCCACGCATGCATCTCATGGAGCGCAGCGAGCACCGGTGCCGAGGGGTTCTGGCTTGTTACCTTTCACATCCACACTTCCAGATGGGCCGTCTCACGCACGAAGGCTTGGAAGGACACGGAGAAACAAGCGCCGGCCTTTGACCAGGCACGATTGATGGCACGAGCAGCCATGCCTGTGCCGCGGCCGCACAGTTCGCAGCGGGTGCGCACGGCCCCGCCCGTGGCGCCGAACCTGACGTCCCGTGACCTTGAATTGTAGAAGGCTCTACAACATTTTCCCCCTTTTGCCGCCCTAGGCGGCCGCCTAGTCTTGCCTAATGGTAGAAACGGCCCTGGTTGTGGAAGTCAGGGAGCACCTCTCGAGTTGCATGTCTTAGTCTATGATATATCAGTATCAGCAGTGGATTATTCCCCCTTTCCTTAAAAAACTTGTATCCCCACGAAGGAACTCTCAGAAATAGGTTGCATAGAACTGCAATGCCCATTTTCTGCAGTAATGAGTGTAGATCGTTCAAGTAACGGTGAAAGAAAAGGGTAACTTTCTATTCATAAGAGGGGGAGAAAGGTTTTTCCACCCCTAAGTAGCTGGGTATTTCCCACC
Source organism: Calotriton arnoldi (assembly GCA_963921515.1). Classification (NCBI taxonomy): domain Eukaryota; kingdom Metazoa; phylum Chordata; class Amphibia; order Caudata; family Salamandridae; genus Calotriton; species Calotriton arnoldi. Next base: position 40,243 of record CAWUFW010021831.1, on the reverse strand, counting down.
ACGCCCATATAGCGATCGCTATTACATCAGTGTCATGCACCTATTTCTGGGTTTGCATGCTATAACTGAAGGTAATGAATCTGGCCTAACCAGTGTCTTTTCCAACTTTACATATGTGAGAGTTGTAGCGTTATGGAAACCAATATTTTTTTGATGTGCTTGGGTGACATGATAATGGATATAGGAGTCGTGGAACAGACAGCCCTTTCTATCGGCTGAGTAAAAACTGACCATTTCATTTTGGGTTGTTCCCGCCCAGATTAGTCTAGTCAGCAGTGGCGGCCAGCATAACTTGCGGGTGGGGAGCGAGGGGCACTGGGTTGTGCAATGCAAAAAAATAAAATATATATATATACACTTACCTTGCTGCCGGGTCCCGTGTCTCTGCTCCTGCTCTCCTCGTGGGACTCGAGGAACAGGAAGCCAGGAAGAACAGCCTGGCTCCTCTGATCAATCACAACGCTGCAATGCAGCGTTGTGATTGGTTTTGAGCGTCCTGGTTCGGCGCTCAACCAGGGAATGGGGGCCTGGGCATGTTCTCCATGCAGGCTGTAATGCAGCCTGCATGGAGAACAGGAAAAAGTGCATGACTGTTTTGGGCGTCCAGAGAAGGCTGACCAAACAGTCATTACACACTTAGGAATGGGCAAACAACTCCTCCTCTGCCCTGAATCCGAGCAGAGCAGCCCCGCCCACTCCGCCCGCCTGCAAAGGAAACATAAAATGATATTAATTCAAAGTTATTATAATTTTATATTTCCTTTACTTTGCACTGCTGAAAAGCAGTGGGGCGACGCTCCTCCGCCATAGCGGAGGAGCTGCCACTGCTAGTCAGTAAATGTTGTAACTGCTTAAAGGTTTCCTTTGGCAGCCAGAGAGAGAGATTTACAAACAGATGCATGAAATTTGGGATAAGTGATCATTTTAATTCCCAAAATCATTCCTAATATTGAGACAGGGAGTTAAAGCCCTCTGTCCACTTGTGATTTGAATGTTTCCAGAGCCACTTCAAAGTTGTCCTTTACCATATCTCCCATGTTTCTATATATGTTGTGAGAAAATGGGTTGTTGGTTGGGGGGGGAAGCCCTTCTCAAGCATTAACTACAATCCTTGTCAGGGTGAACCACAAACAGTCACCAAATTAACCTGTCATTAACCCTTTGGTAGCTTGCCACATAAGCAGTCAGGCTTGACTTATAGGCAATGTGTAAAGTATTTATGTAGCACTTAAACAGTAATAAAGTGAAAACACAACACAAGAAAATTCCAAGCTGTGGAGAGGTAGATCTCACAGTAGTGAAAAATGAATGTGTGAGTTTTTCACTACCAGGACATGTAAAATTTAAAAGTACATGTCCAACATTTTAAATAATATGCACCATGCCCTGTGGGCTGTTTAGGACCTATCCTTAGGGGTGACTTATATGCAATAAAAAGCGAGTTCTAGGCCGGGCAAGGGGGTTATTTTGCCAAACCTAAGTTGCAATTCAACTCTGCATAGAGGCTGCAATGGCAGTCCTGGGACATGTTTTAGGGGATATTTAAGTGGGTGGCCCAATAAGTGCTCCAGGCCCACTATTAGCATTTAGTTTACTAGGCCGGGTACATGGTATATGACTTGACAAGGGACTTATACGTAAATTAAATATGCCTGTCAGGTGTAAGCCAATTTTACCATGTTTTAAGAAATGAACACATTCAGCAACACAAGAGGGGGAAGCCAAAAAGTAAGCGGGAAGACCACCCTAAAGCTGACAGGTTTCATACCTGTATAACAAGGTATTTCACTACTTCTGCTTACCATCGTAGTGAGCAGGGCTTTAAGTGGGCCGGGTCTTGCCAGTGCTGAGCACCGGCAGTTCTTAAAAGCAGGTGCCGAGACGGATCCCTATCGGGCTCTCCATTTTCGCCCTCACTCTCAGAATGGAGAAAAAATTCTTAACTCGGCAGCAGTTCACCAATTTTTATGTAACTTTTTCTTTTTTCAGGTCTATATTGCAAAACTCGAAGTGTTTTAAATGAGCACCAACAAGGACATGTTCATTTATTTTTTGGTAGGCACGGGGCGATTAAGTTATTTGCCCAGAAACAAAGTATGTTGGGCCGACGCCGACTCAAACCCGCTTCCTCAGCTCCAATGTTAGCAGCTCTAGCCATTACGCCACAACCGCTCGCGCAAAAACGAAACCATTTTCGATATTACATACAATGAAGCCATAGTTGTATGTATGCATGTAGTATATTTATCTTATGCAACTAACAACCTTTGACAAAGCCAATAGAACTGGCTTGTTCTAGGTCGAATGTTACTTGTTGTATTATATATGTGGAGGCAATAACAGAAGCAGCAAAATACCAGTCAGGCGGCACATTATGCTGAGCACAGATTTTTAACATAAATGTTTTAAGCCACGCCCTTAATTATATCGGCCATGCCCCTTGGAGAGACCCCCCAGTTTTTTCATCCCACTTAAAGCCCTGGTAGTGAGTATTCAAAGCTCCATGGACTAACACAGTCCGTCAATGGGAAAATCTCTCCAATTTATTTGCAATCCTGAGTACCACCCAAATTGAATCATATCTCTAAAAAGGGGTTATGCATTCTCCTTCGCTTTTTAGATAAATAGTATAATATCGTCTGCATATAGAGACAGCAGTAATGGACTTGCTCAAACTGGAATCCATCTGTGTGAGTGGAATTTCCTCAACTATCAGGCTCGGAGTTCTATAGACAGGTCAAAAATCACGGATGACAGAGGGCAGCCCTGTTGTGTACCTCTGGGAATTGAGAATGGGACCAGCTGGGCATCATTTACAGGCACTTGCGCACATGGGATTTTATGCAATAGGTCAACTAATTTGAAAATGTAAGTCCGGAGTCCAAGTCTACTTAGCATTTCCCTCATATACACCCATTCCAGAGCTTCAATAAGTATTGCAGTTCCAGATTCCCTCTATGTAACATAGCCATCACTCTATGTAAGTTAGCCATTAGGGTGCGCATAGTTAGGGTAGTCGGTCTCTGTATTATAAACCCAGCCTGGTCCGCAAGGACTAACCATTGAATCCAGTGCTTAATTTGTAAAATATGAAGTGCAGGTGCTCAAATGTTTGTCGGAGGCCACACCTACTTTTCTCTGGCTCCACCCACTCCCTCCACTGGCTCCACCCACTTACTCTATTAGCTCCACCCACATCTTCAACTGGCACTGCTAAAAGTCAGATGTAATACCTGATCTGAATTTCAGAAAGGGAGCCTTCCTCTTAGGTAAGCATCTAGGGGAAGAACCTGTGGTGCTAGAAGGATCAGTGATGTTGGGTGATTTTATGTTGTGGTGGGGCAGGAAAACACCCAATCTGGGTTTCCTGGTTGTCTAACCATTGTGAAGGTCTAACCTTAAACCAGCCCAGCATTCCAAAGGTGTTCTAGGTACATCCAGGCTAGTGCCGGACACCTGGCGCTCAATATTTCATCTGCCTCAAATCACACATGCAGTCTGGCTTAAAACATTATTGCCTAGCTGCGGGCAGGTTAGATAAGCACGACGTTCTGATAATACAGCGCTCCGAATGGGATCTTACAGCCACAAGAAACTCACTAAAAGAGATACCATAGAAGTACTCCTGAGTCCTGAAGCAGCATCCAGGCGGTGTAAAATGCACTGAGTGCATTGGGCTCAAAAAATTATAATTAACTGTACGTCATGAGAAACTGCAGTTAAAAATTCCCAATGAAGTATTTGCACAAGTCATTTTAACCTCAATAACAGTGATGGAAGCCACAACAGCCCGTATTGGAGTTGAAAGAAGATTCTTGGGGTAACAAATTCGGGCCAGTCTGCATGTGAGCGCACAGGTTAACCTCGATGAGCCTAACCAGACTTGAGGGCGATGCCACCTCCACTACCCTGGGCGTTTTCGCGAAGCCACCTCTGTGTACAGGGCTCTCCGGTGCTTGAGGTGGTAAGGGTACCGTACCACCTATATATAAATATTGATGGCATGCCCATGTAGAAGTGGGCACACGAGCCTTACGCAGGCCTCTTTTAATAGTCGCCTCTCTCTCTCTCTCTCCAGCTGGGTGGAGAGGTCTAGGGGGGCAGCACTTCCTTCTACAGGGGGAGGGCTATTCTGAGCCCAGTGAGACTCGGCCTTCAGTGCTCCTTGGGCCTGCTGCCTCTCCCTCCCTCCCTCTATACCCCTCCCAGTCTGGCAGCACGTATTCGGTGACGATCAGGTCAGAGGTCACTTGGGGTCAGACACAGGTCTCGCTATTTCTGCCCTGGTGGGCAGACCGGCTAGATGTGCCAAGGGAGGGCGGGGAGTTCCCTGAGGAGGAAGAGCTCTGGTGGGTGCATGGATGGAAGAGCTAGTGCAGTGAGGCGTGCGTGGCTTTATAAGGCACTGGCTCTCCAGAGGGGTGAGTGCCGCACTGCTGCTGTGGGGCGAGATGCTGTGGTGGCCGCTGGCACTTTTGTGGAGAGGGTGGTACAGGGGCTCCGTGTATGGGAGAGTGCTTTGTGTGCAGTGTGTGGAGTGGGGCTCCTGTATAGATGAGACATGGCTCTATTGAATGCGGATGCACTATAGGGGGAAAGGGTGGTGTATGCAGTGGGGCACCTGTATGGACAAGGCAGGGCTGGAGTACTTTATAGGGGACAGGGCGGTGTATGGAGTGGAGCACCTGTATACACAAGGCAGGGCTGTATTGCGCATGAGTGCTATAAAGGGGACAGGGCGGTGTATGGAGTGGAGCACCTGTATACACAAGGCAGGGCTGTATTGCGCAGGAGTGCTATAAAGGGGACAGGGCGGTGTATGGAGTGGAGCACCTGTATACACAAGGCAGGGCTGTATTGCGCAGGAGTGCTATATAGGGGACAGGGTGGTGTATGGAGTGGACTGTGGAGCACTGCACACGGGTCTGCTATGAGGGCATGAACAAGGATACAGCTTCAGCACCCAATGTAGGACGCCCAACCTTACCTCGTACGTACGTACCCATTACCCGCCCTGTTGTTTGGTGAGCTGAGTCTCAGAAAGAAACACGGGCGAACGAAGCTCGAAGGTAGAAACTAAACATATTTTGGTTTTATACAAAGAGCATGTTCGGTTTGTTTATAACAGCTCGTGAAATTTCTAACTTACTGTACACTTTTTTCTTCGCCACTGTGCATGTTGTCAAACGCCTACTCTGGCGCAGAGGCGATGAAGTTCGGCTCTGTTCTAACTGTACTACTAGTACCGGCTGATCGATGCCTGCACAGGCTGCCCTGCCCTCAACGTCGTCGTCGGTCGGGTCGGGCAGCGGCTGACTTGAACGACCATGATGATTCGTGGTGAGCTGTGGTGGTTATGCTGGGGCGTGGCGTGGCCAAGTGAAAAAAATCTGCGCACGCTGCCATGCGCACAGTAATGCGCACAGCCCATACCCCCCATCAGAACCAAAATCCAGCCCGCCCAAATAAATCAGTGTGTGTGTCCCGCGGCCAGCAAGTGGCAACACTGTCTGCAACAGTCAACAGCACTGCACTGTGAAGTGAACTAAGGGCTGCAGCCGCCATGATCTAATTTATGAATCTTCTCTTGGACTTGGGCTCAGCCTCAGGGCAGGCTAAGTGATTAAGAAGTCTCACACAGCCGCAACCAGTCACTGTTAACCGACGTGACTCACAGTGAACACGCTGCGGCTGCACGGCCTGCACCGAGTACAGTACGGTACATTTTAAAAAACATCAATGTGTGACGTGCGCAGCAGATGCGTAGACCCGGCCCTGATAATTAAATGCCGGTGCTAAGCACCGGAAAGTACCGGCACAAATTAAGCACTGGTTGAATCAAAGGTTGCAATCTTTGGGCAGGACCTTAACGAAAATGTTGCTGCGACAGTTATCAATCATAAGGGTGATAAGAAGAACACAAGAGTGGATCTTGGCCTCATTAAGGTAAAACTGAGCTTACTGCCTCCAGCAACAAGAGGGGTGATACACAGTGCTTGAAATGGAAAAATAGAAGTGCAGGTGCTCTGTACCAGAGTACCTGCTTGTTTCTGAGAAGTGCTGGTACTCTACAATGAAAAGTCGTACATTTCTCGTGAGAAGTGCCAGTACTCTCCCTCTCAAAATCGAAAAGTGCCGGTACTCAGTACCGGACCGGTCCATTTAAAGCACTGTTAATACACCCTTATCCACCGACTCATTATAGACAGCAAAAAACGTGGGTGTCAATAAGTAAGAGAACTCCTTGTAGAATTCCACTGTGAGTCCATCGCTCCCGGGAGCTTTTCCATCGACTGTTTCCAATTTTGTATCCACAGCGATACTAGAGAAATTTATAATATCCCGCACTTCTCCCTCCACCCATGCCAATGCTACCTAATCTAAATATGCAGTAGTCCCATTGAGAATATTGTGCTTGGGACATGTACAATGTTTCATAATATATTTTATAAGAGGGTGAGTATATCGTCAGTAGATGTTGTAGTTACCTGTCCTCCCCTTTTATGCCCACTAGTTGATCACCTTCTCTGTTTGCCTTCAGTACTCAAGCCAGTGTTTTTTCCTGGGCATCTCTTTCCCCAAATGCCCTGGATAATGCTTGTTTAGCCCGATACAGCACCTCGCGCTCCACTGTTTCACGGAATTCTTTCAAACCCTTTTGCAAATCCTACAACAATGTCGAGTCTTTACAGGACTTATTTTTATCTGATTTCGAGTATGGGCACACTGCAGTTGGACCTTCAGCTGCAGATTCTTGTTGCCAACATAATGACATGCTTAGGAAGTTGTGCAATTGAAATTTGTGTTTGAATCTTTCAAAAAGAAACAGAACAAAAAGGGGATTAACCTAACAACAACCAGTAATGGTACCAATATGTCATCATAGGAATCCCTCCTTCCAGGGGTAAACGTACATAACATGTGTATTTGTATAGTGCACATTCACCCGTAGGCCTCTTGGCGCTGAATAACATATGTTTATTGTTACCCAACAGTACTCATTTTAGTGACCTCAGAAGGATGAAAGGCGGAGTGGACCCTCTGGGATTTGAACCTGAGACCATGAGGTCGAACACAGGCTCCTACAGGGGACGCATTAGTCCACTAAGTCACCAGACCTAGCTTAGCACAATGTGGGTGTGGGCACAATGTGTGTGTGCAGGACTAGGTGGTGTGGTGTGTCGGGTGTGGGATCTGCGTATGATATTGTCGAGGGCTGTGGCCGCCAGAAGAAGAAAGCTGGGGCAGTATGAGAGGAAGGTACTGTCAGGAATCTGTGAAAGGGGGAAACAATGAACATATGTGAAACGACGGTTACAGTGGTCAACTGTGTGCAATTGATATGTGGATGCAAATTTGATGACAGTTTGATTACATGCCATTTGTTATCAGTGTGTGCATCAGACATATTGTGTCCATTCTCACGAACAGCTCCGTTGTGCACATGACCTGTGCACTGCATGCTGAGGACTTGTAGTGCAGTTATCAGTACTCTAGGCACAAACTTATTCACTCTCAATGTCGGGGGTGAAGGGCTGTTCATGCTCCACAGCCTGGCATGCTGTGCCTAGGATGTCCCACTGAAGAATACAAAAATGCCAAGGGTATAATGCTTGAATTAATCTCAAAAACTGGTTATTTCTCATGCCACATTCCAATCCATCATTATTTTGCCCACCATGCCACCTCAGGCAGGAACACACAATAATCAAATAAGCCTTGCTCCTACACCAATAGGAACAGTCTAGCTCAAACTGCAGCACTAAGTCCCTTCTGAAAGGGAACACAAGCAACCCAGACCAATTTTGGCCCATTTGGGCTTCGTCAGTAGGGTGTGGCTTGAAACCTATAGAGCAGTGAGCACAGAACTATATCTAGGCATACCTGTCACACTTAGGGCACTGTACCAAGGAAAACAAAACAGCGACGGGTGGAAAGCTTGAATTAATATCAGCCACTGGTAATTACTTTGGGCCGTATCCCAGCCCATTGCTTTTCTTCCCACCATACCGCCTTGAACAGAAACCAGCTATATGCATTCAGACTTGGTCATGCTCTAATAAGAACAGTCCAGCTTGAACAGTCAAGCTAGTTTCTCCCTGAATGGGAACACATGCATCTCCGGACCAGTTCTGGCTTATTTTGGGTTAGTCAGTATGGTTCAGTTTAAATCTAATAGCACAGTGAGCACAGGACCCAAGCTGCACCCTGCTGATGAGGAACAGTCCAGACTGGTAATCACTCAGGGTTGCAGCCAAGAGTTATTGCCAGTGTCTGAGAACCATCTATCACTTTTTTGTTTTCCTTAGTGCTTAGGGCAGAGGTCTTCAAACTTTTTGATGCCGAGACCCCTTTGTCAAACATTTATAGGCGTAAAGACCGCCTTCTGACAAAAATTTATAGAACCTCTTCATCGACAACTATCGACATAATAAGCAAGTGATGGGTAAGAGTGTGGAACTAAATGGAACATTTTTTCAATGTGAAAACCTGCTCTGTCTGCTGGGACCTGAAACTTAAGATTGCTGCAGGTTCTTGATATTTTCTTGCAATATACTGCTGAGGAATGTGACCACATTGAAGATTCAGTGCCATAAGTTAAATCTTCAGGTATTTCTAAATGAAAGGGCCTTAAAACTTGAGTGAAACTAGTAACAAAATAAATGCACATTGATATAAAAGACAAACATAGTTCAACAGTACTGCTGGTCAATACTCACATAACCCCACTGCAAAACCTTGATAGTCTGACTCCTGCAGGCAGACAGAAATAATACCATCTCAGATTCAGAAGGCAAATGGAGGCCATCCTGGTCCGCCCGTCCTGGTTGGTGCTTCCAGAACATCTGACCAATCGGCTTCAAGGGAATACAGTCTCTAGCATTTGTAGCTGCCTGATCCTTTTTGGTGGGAACTAACCATCCACTGTTTACTATGGAACATTTAAACTTTCTGAAACACTGGCGTGTTGGAGGATTCTGCATCTTCACCAACAAGAACTGAAATGCATGCTATATGGACGCTGCAGACCACTAGAGTGTTCATGCTGCTTTTCAACCCTTCTCTGCTCCACCATCCCTTCTAACTCTTAAACACTCTGAAATGACCTTCTGATGGCATGTACTGCCGTGTACATTATAAATAAATAAACCAATAAACATAAAAAATGTCATGATCTACCACATTTTTTGAGCAGCATCAAGAGTGTTTCAAATTACTTGGCATCCCTGTGAAGAGGCTGGAATGTGCAAAGTCAACAATACACAAATAATAAATAAATACAAAATAAATGAATATATAAAAGCAGATAACATGGAGCCCAATATATTCTTTCCTTTGGTACACCAGAAATGTGCAATTTCACACGACTGGTTTGTAAACGAGTTAATGTTGTGATGGGACCTATGTGCTAATAGGACGATTCACAAATTGTTCACTGGCAGGGGGGTCACAAAAATATCTACCTCGTGCATATTAATTTGGCAGGTTTCTAGTTTTGATCCCTGTGATAGGCTATAAATGCAGGGAAGACGCCTGAACGGGCCAACGGACCTCCACCCCTGCTTTTGATTTTAAAAAATGGGAAACAAATATTTTAAAAGCAGCCGGTGTCCATTAAAGTGGCAGGTGTTGCTTTAAAAAAAATGTCTATAGTTTGGGAACACAACGGGGGAGTGGACAGTGGTCCTTGAGTACCTCGAAGCTGCTGCAAAACGACTTTGTACATCTGGCCCATTATTCAGAAAAAAAGATGAATTTTAAGAAATCTTGCAAATAGTGTCCTACATCAATTCATATACAGTACACACTTTAGAACTAAGGGGCTGTGTGAGTTAAATTCTGCACATTAAGTTATGCGAAGTTCACAAATCTGCAATTTCGCAAGGTTGTGAAATGTGTCCACTTTATGTAACTGTATGCAAAAATGGTCACATAAAAAAGATTTAATGACGTTTTTTCTCACAAAGTGTTTTCTCTGCTTTATTTCCAGAATTTGCAGAATTTTGAACGAGTTTGTAAAAGAATAAAATAACTCGAAAAGTTCACAATGGTAGTGAGTAAAAAAAAAAAATGTTTTCTGAAATTGTCGAAAGCAAAGGCTACTACCTTTGCAAACCCTGATTAGCATGTGAAACAGTGGCGGCTCGCCGAGGGAGTGCTGCGGGACGGTGGGGCGGGGCGGAGGAGGGGCAGGGTGGGGGGGTAGTAGAGTCCGACATACGACGGACAGGAGTAAGGGAAGTAATGAAGTAAATAAAACAATTTGATCTTGCGCTGCATCGCCCGAGTTGGTGATGCAGCGCGCGAAAGGTAAATTGTTTTATTTATTTCATTGCTTGCCTTACTCTGTCCGTCGTATGTTGGACTCCCACCCCCACCACCCTGCCCCTCCCCCGCCCGCCTCACCTCCCCGCAGCACTCCCTCGGCGAGCCGCCACTAAAATGACTATTTGCTAATCAATTGTGAATTTAGTAATTTATGCCCTGATTTACTATGGTTTTGCGGAAGTGCTTGTGTCACATAATGCACCACGAACTATAAGATCAGTTATCTTTCATACAGCAAAGATTTCTAACACCAAAAGCCTCTGCAAGTGGAGTACTAAATGTCATTGCTTACTGTAGCGCAAAACCCCAGATAATGGTTGCAATGTGGGCATTACAGGATGGGAAATGCACCAAATTTATAGGAGTTAGCACAAACCCATAACTACTAATGTCATGCAAAGTAACATATGGAATGTGAGCACCCCAAGAAAACAGGTGCCAAATAAGGGGCAAAAATTGGTGTTGGCAGCATCCCAGGATTTTTTTATACGTAGCACATGTAACGTTGCAAACAGTGGTCATATTTAGCAAATTACCCCTGGGTCTGCGTGAAGATATTTGTACTTCAGAACAGGGGCGGCTCCTCCGTTTGAACTGAGGCGCATCGCCCCACAAGCCCCAGAGCTGAAAAATAAAATGGTAATGAAGTTCACTTATTATGTTTTATTTTTCAGCAACCGACCCGTCCTGAACTAAGTGTCAGGACGGGGACAGTGCTGTTGAGTGCGGTTTAAAATGGGCATGTCTCTTTGGTCGGCCATCTAGGGATGGCCAGCCAGGCATGCGCATTTCAAAGTTCTCTAACCTATCAGTCTTAAACAGCTAGGTTAGAGAAAGCGCAGGCCTCCAGTGCTCTTAGGAGCGCTGAGAGAGGCCGCTCCAAACAATCCTAGTGCTACTCTCATGCTGTGAGAGCTGCACCAGGATTGGTTAGTGCAGTTTCCTGGTACCGCTTTGGAGCCTGCCTGCCTGCTGGACGAGACTGGAGCGAAGAGGATGTATCGTAGGAAGGTAAGCGCTTTTTATTTATTTGTTTTTTGCGTGTCCCCCCGCCCTACCACCCTCGGTATATGGCAGCCACCACTGCTTCAGGGTATGCCTCAGTCTTCCAAGTTACCCCTCAAAACCCTTTGTGCCATGTCGCAATGTTAAATCTTGTTTAGCATCAGACGAGCATGGCGTTATTTGCATTTGTGTGACCAATGACGTTGCTGGAACAGGACATATTCTAATTCCCATGCTGCACAAGTTGTGCTTGTTTGTTCAGCAGAGCTAATTTTTGCGCACCCTTTCACTCTGTGAATCTTAGTAAATATGCTATTCATTTTCTTACACATTCGTGTGTAAGATTGATTTCCACAATTATTTAGTGCAATTTCAGAGTATTGTTCATAGCCACCACAACCTCTGAAAATAGGAGGCCTTTTTGCAAAGAATCGTTTAGCTCAGGATATCTTTTATGTTTTAGCTCCTAGGAATTTAGTACTAGGATTATTTAGACTCCTAAATTTAGAAGCTAATTTTTTCAAAAACACAGGTTTTCTAACATTAAATTGCAGCAAAACACTGTGGGTCACAAAGTCCACACTTCCAGGGGCCATATTACATAAAGTGCTCCAGGGGCCGTATTACATAAAGTCCCCCGGAGGCTCAACGGGCGTTTGCGCCCGCCTTGCGCTCCCCTGAGGCACTTTGGTAATACAGAAGGGGCCGCTGACGCTTGTGCGGTCCCATCTGTAATACCAATAGCGCTCGTGCACAAAAAGTGCCAGTGCTATCTTCAAGCGGGCGTTCCCTCATTTGAATGGGGCCATGCCCCATGCAAATGAGGGAATCCCTTTGCCTCTGCGCCCACGCCGTATTACCGACGCGGGCGCAGAGGCAAAGAAGCAAAGGCAGAACCTCTCAGGAGGCTCACTGACAGTGCGTCTCCTGAGAGCAGCCCTCTGCAGGGAGTAAAGGGGGTCCCATGGACCCCCAGACATCCCCTTGCAGGCGGGTGCAGTCACTGACTGCACCCGCCTGCAAGGGGATCTCTATTAATCTTTAAAAGGTTGCCGCCTGCACAGTGAAACACGGAGCGGTTCTAAAGCAGTCGCTCTGTATTTCGCGTGAATGTGCTGCCCCCAGGGTAGCACGACTTCGTGGATGCCCTGGGGGCCGCGCATTTCCCATATGTGGTGCATTTCCCTTCATTGCTCTGGGCGCACCTTTTTAAAGGTTCGTCTGGTGCAACGAAGGAAAGTGCGCCGTATTTGTAATGCGGCCCCAGGAGTGCAATGGATGTGTGCACCCACTTTCTGCATCTTGAGACACTTTGGTATTGCAGAAGGGGCCACAGACGCTTGTGCCACCACTACTATAATACAGTTTACACTGGCAAACATACGGCACTGGCGATCCAGCTCAATATTAGCCAACAACATTCAAACACCATATACTCACTTGGGCCCATACATTCACACTACACTAATACTTACGCTGGGTGTCAGATGTACTCTTTTATCAAAGTCCCTGCTACCAATTACCTTCTGATTGAAGAGTAATAACTTACCAATGGATCCTTTGCTAATTGGGAAGTTTAAAATGAGTGACATTCATTATAGTACATAATCCTGAAATAACCACTGAGTCAGGAAGTTTTAAAATGTTTATCTAAAGTTTTAGCAGAGTAAAATACAGAAAGCGCGGTACTTGATTGAAATACCCAAGAAAAAGCATAGAAATGATTTTGCTAATAAATGACGGTGTTTAAGGTAGAGGAGAAGATAGAGACAGCAGCGCAACTAAAGGTTGCAATATAGTTACCTAAATGCGAGAACCAAGCCCCTTAGCCAAGGAGTTGGAAAAGATAGGACCCAGGAAGGATGAAGAGCAAAGACTTCTTCCAGGATCAGGACAAGACCGGTAACCTCTCTACAACGACGCCTGCGCCGTTCCCCTCTCTGATACTCGACTTCTCTCGATTCTCCCGTCTAATGGACTCCGCCGCCCCCTCCTCAGGACCTCTTCCGGACAGGAATTCAGTCAGCAACCGATCAGCTGGGCAGGCTGGAGTAGAGAGCGCTCTGGCAGTATGGACGCCTGTTCTTCGTGAACGCATGCTCTTCTGGAATCCTGCTCTGACTAATTTACTAATACTATATTCTATTATACCCTTCTACGCCCATGTACCTCCCCTTAATGTTGCTAAAATATGGGACCACTACTTCTGATTGGAGAGGACAGGGGTGGATTCTCGCACCATATCGATTTGGCCTAAATTGTAAAGCCTATTGTCTTTACGTTCCTCCCTTCAAATTAATACATTCGCTTTATTTCCCACCGTCTCATGACAAATGTTATACATTTTACAGGAGAAAAGTAACAATTTGTCCGCCGGAAACATTGGGTACATCATCTTCGGCCAATAGGTCGTGGCCTTGGGAGACGTCCAAGTTGACTTCACTTGGCAGGCATACAGGACACATGCGCAGAACCCTCTGTCTCTCGAGTTTCAAGACACCAACCCAGGCCCAAGTTTACTGAATTACTAAAAGTGCAAGAAGAAAATATTAAAATCACAAATAAAAAGTTTCACTGTATACCCAATTTCCCTACTCTGTCTCCCATTTAATCATAATACTATCCTGCATTAGTAGCGTTAAGAAAACGACAATTTAATAATGACATGAGAGCAAGCTTAAGCATGTGAAAACATTTAGCGGCCATTTTAATGCACACTGCGCAGAAGCAGAAGTTTCCCACCAAGCAAAGAAAGACGTCACACCATGTGATCAGGTTGCGACATGCGCAATGAAGTCCGCGCTTTTAGCGGCCATCTTGGTTTATAGACAAGCGTTATTCATTAGTAAAACACATAGGCAGCGTCTATCCCTTCTGTGTTTGTGAATGCAAAGATTAGTATTGACAGTACAAGTTTAATAAATTAATACTATGAGAGGATTGCATACAAGCAAGTTTCATTTTTGAAACCTTGCTCCATCAATCCCCTCTCTGATGGCGTTTCTGAGCCATCAAAATACTACCCTTAATCAGATGCCAACTTCTAGCAAATTCGTTTCATTCTCATTTTTACTTTTTCTATTCTTACAGTCTCCTTTTAATTTCTTGTATAAATCACTTCTCCATTCTTCTAGTTCGATTTCATCCAGTTTTCTCTTCTTTCCTTTTCCTGTCACTTTATATGTTCCATTCTTTCTACAACATTTGCACCATATTGTTATTGCTAAAATTATTATTGCTATCCCTGCTAAGGGTACTAATATTTGACCTATAAGTCCTTTCCCTATATTAGCAAACCAGATTCCAATTGACGAGATACTATTTGTCAATCTTTCCCATACACTATCAACTTCCAGTGGTTTCAGTTCTTTCTCAAGTTTAGTTATGTTCTGAATATACGTTCCAATTTCTGCACTCTTATCAGGAATATAAGTGCAACAATGTTTCGTCTTCAATAATTTACAGACTCCTCCCTCTTTGCCAATAGAATGTCAAGAGCAGAGTCGATTTTGCATCACCATAGATCTAATCGCAACCATCTCTGTATTAATCATTAGAAAACCTCCAGCAGTATCCGTTGATAAACGATCAACCACTGTAGACAATTTGCATATTTTCCTTGAGTTCAGAATTATTCCCACTGAAGGTATCAATGCACCAAATATATCACCTACAATTTCTGAAAAACTAGCTCTTTTACTACGTATTAATTCATTATTGTTTTCATTGCTTCCAGTGTTTCTTTTACGTGGTATATCTTTGGAAAAACTATTCCAAAATAACAACTTCCATACCACCTTGCAGGAAGCCTAAAATAAGCCTTATTCCCACATATATAATATAGTCCAGGAAAAACTGAATCTGTTCCTCCTTTGAGTCCCCAACCTCCAATAATAAAAAAATTGTGTTCACATTCACTGGTACCGATGAAAACATTGTTTATAATCAGTCTTTAACCTATGAAGACACATTTTCCCTTTCTTTACGAAATCCAGAGCCATTGCAGCTTGAACTTTACTAGGTGTATAACTCCCTTCCTTCTTCGCCCAAGGTGGCAACTGAGCCTTATGCTCTGAAGCTTTCTTTTGAAAATCATGTCTTCTATTTTCTACTAAATTCAAAAATATCTTTTCTTCTTCCAAGTAAAGAACATGTTAGATTGTGTCTATGTGCATGTGTTATGTCTATCGATTTCATTGTTAAGAAAAACTCTCCCATAAATTGTGCGTCTTGACTAGTAAGCACTGGGTTCATACTCTTGCGAATCGGAACCTCAGAAAATATCACATCTAAGTTTGAATAATAATACTGAAGTTTCCCTGTTCTATAAAATAAACTAGACAAAACACTACATGATATGCCATACGTCAGTGGTAAGTGATGGTATGTTAATCCTTCTGCTACTGATTCAAGGTAACTTCATACAGACATAACAATTACTAACTTCCATTGTGTCTACATAGTGAAACAATAACTTTGTGAAAACATTTAAACTAGTGTCGTTATCAGCTATTTCATGATGAATTTCTGCCTCATCTTCTGCCATTAATTCTACTCTATTGCCCTTCATGTTTGCTGTCCTCCCTTTAGTTTCATTATTAATCTTTTTATCTATTATCATAAGGTAAGGAATTGCTACAATCAGGACTAACCATACTATAAGCACCAATACTCGACTACATATGCAGATTGCACAGCATCTCCTACAACAATTTCGTTTTGGTCTCCCAGTAACTCTATCATCAGGCATTTTTCGACAAGGAAGATTTCTCTTCTTATCTCTTCTTTTTTCTTTAGATGATTCTTTTGTTTAGTCAGGGTGGTCTTGTTTCTTCTTCGTATGTTAGTTCTGCACTTGTTCCTTCGCCACCACTGTCACTTGACTCTGAGCTTTCAAAATCTTCAAGAATGATATAAGTCCAGTCAGGACCCTTGAATTTGTTATTCACAAGTCTCAGTCTTTTACTTTTTCTTTTCCTGACTTTTTCTCTTGTTCAGTTTGACTTGTCACTTCAGGTACTTGTTCTGGATCTTTCACTTCTGGTTGTTATGTGGTATTTTACTCTTTTAATGACACTTGGCCAATGATCTCCTTTTCTTGTTTTCTTTGTTGGCACTGTTTCTCTGTTTACGTCTTCAAAGATTTCGTTATTTTCACTGCTCAATACTGTTTTGTTTTCTTTGATTACTGCCTCTTTTGTTTGTTCTTTTTCAGGTCTGATTGGCTTCTTTTCAGTAGCTCCACAATGACTTTCAAGATGTTGGCTTTGTTCCTTTTATTATTTCTTTATGTTCATTTGTATTTACCCCTTTTTCTTTAGTGAATTCTTCTTGATCTAACTGCTTCTGATCAGGGCTTATTGCACTGTGAACTTCTGCAGCCTGACCTGTTTCTTCTAAACCTGTCTTTCCCTGTGTAAAGTCAATTAAATCTTCACTGTTTTGAGTCCAATTATTTTTCCCTATCTGATTTAGTTCAGGATCTTTTACTATCTTTTCTTCTTGATCCTGAACTGCTTCTTCTTCACCTATCTGATCTTCTTCAATTTCTTCCAATTTTGCTTGACTTCTTGTTCTGTGGTATACTTCAGGAACTTCTACCACTGGTATCCAATCCTGACTTGTGCTCGGTTGTTCTCCGTCAGCTTCTCTCGAAACTCTAGCCTGAGATTCCTCAGCTGGGCAACCTTCAGCTTCTTCAGTGATTGGCGTTGTCTGTGTATTCTCTTCTTCAGGGTCTGGTACTCTCTTTGTGTGGCTTACATGAATCCAATTAGGAAATCTTGCACACTTCACTGCTGTATTGGTGGTCAATATAACTTGACAAGGTCTGCTCCACCTGGGTGATAGACATGTTTCTCTGGTGTGATTCTTCACTACCACCCAATCACCAGGATTCAGATCATGTTCTAGTTCAGGCTGCCTGGAAACTGCGTCTTCTCCAACCTGATGAGAGACAGAATGCACTAGGTCAGCCAATCCTTTGCAATAATCCAAAACCATATCATCAGATATATTCACCAGTTTGTTTGTGGGAATATGTGTTTGTCTCATTGCTCTTCCCATCATTATTTCATGGGGGCTCAATCCTGTTGTTCTGTCAGGTATGCTTCTTATTCCCATCAAGACAAGTGGCAATGCGTCTGGCCACTCTAATGATGTTGATGCACACATTTTTCCCAATCTTGACTTTATAGTGCCATTCAATTGTTCAACCACTCCAGAAGCCTCTGGGCGATATGCACAGTGCAGTTTCTGCTTTATTTGAAATGCTTCACATATTATCTGGATCACTTCGCTATTAAAGTGTTTTCCTCTATCTGATTCCAAAGATACTGGGAAACCAAACCTAGGTATGAGCTCACGTAACAACAGTTTTGCAACTGTAATACTGTCATTTCTCCTAGTAGGGTAAGCCTCCACCCACTTTGAAAACAGACACACTATGACTAGAACATATTTTAGTCCTCTGCATGGTGGTAACTGTATGAAGTCAAACTGGAGTCTTATAAATGGGCCCTCTGCCTTTCCAATTTTCCAAACCCAATTATCGTTTTCCTGCCTGGATTATGCATTTGGCAAGTTAGACATCTCTGGCAAAGACTCTCTGCAACAGCCCTGAATTTGGGATTGTACCAATTTTGTCTGAACAGCCTAATCATTGCATCTCTCCCTATGTGTGTGTCTCCATGATGCATTCTGGCCATTTGTGAGAGTAAACATTCTGGCATGACTGGTCTGCCATCTGCACTGATCCACACTTCATCTTCTCCTCTTTGGGAGCAACCCACTTTGATCCACAAATTTTCTCACTTTCCTCAACCTCATCTTGCAATTTCTTTACTTCATTCCAAGTTTCTGGTGGCATATACAGCATAAGTTGGCAGCTGATTCCCATTCTTTCCACCCTCTTATTGACTGACGTTCTGGTTTTGGCACAATGTTGAGCCACCAAGTCTGCATATCTGTTGCCGACTACCACCCAGTCATCTCCTGACTGGTGTGCGACATTTCACTCACAGCCAATTCTTTTGGTGATTGTATTGCTTCTAGCAATTCCCTTACAAATTGTCCATTTTAATGGGAGATCCTGAAGAAGTCATGAAATCCCTCTGCATCCACAGTTGGCCAAAATCATGCACGACCCCGTAACCATATTGACTATCTGTAAATATGGTCACTCTCTGATTCCTCCCAATTTTGCATGCTTTTATCAAAGCAATGAATTCAGCTACTTGTGCAGATTTGACTCCTGGTAAATAGGATGCTTCAACTATTCCAGTTAATTCACATACCGCATAGGCAGCAGTTAGTTTACCATCTTCATGTCTTTGACATGAACCATCAACAAATAGCTCCCTGTCTGGCTTTTTAAGAGGCTGTCCCTCTATGTCTGGGCGTGGCTTTGTACATAATTCTGTAATTTGTACACAATCATGTTCATCTTCTTCGTCATCTTTATTTGTTTCATGATATGGGTCCGGCAATAAAGTTGCTGGATTTATTATTGTACACCTTACCATGGTCACATTTTCAGCACCCATAATTATCCTCTCATATTTTGTCAGCCGACTAGGAGTAAGATGCTGAGTGCGGGTTCTTGTCAATAGAATCACAACTGCATGTGGAACATACACTTTTACAGGATGTCCCATCACTATTGACTCGCTTTGTTCAATGCTCAAACAAGTTGCTGCCACTGCTTTTAAGCATCCTGGCAACGCGGCTGCTACTGGGTCCAATGTAGCAGAAAAATATGCTATAGGACGTCTGTCTAGTCCATGTCTCTGAGTTAAGACAGAAAGTGCACAGTTTTCTCTCTCTTGACAGAATAATGCGAATTCTCTTTTATAATCAGGCATGCCTAAGGCAGGTGCTGGACAAAGTGCGTTTCTCAATTTTAGAAAAGCTTCTACACTTTCATCCTCCCATTCAACAGGGTCCTTTGCTTTCTTTTTCGTCATGTTAATTAAGGGCTTAGCTAACATGGAAAAATTTGGTATCCATTGTCGACAGTAGCCTACTATTCCTAGGAACATTCGCACTTGTCTTTGGGTTACAGGCATTTGCATTCTCTTTATTAATTCTACTCTTTCAGAGGTTACTCTTCTTTTCCCCTCTCAATTTGGTGTCCCAGATATTTAACAGCTGTCCTGCAAAACTGTAACTTTTCAGGTGAGACTTTATGCCCTTCCTCAGCCAAAAGATTTAATAAGGCTATGGAGTCAACAACACAGTCTTCTCTGGTGGTCGACGCTACTAATAAGTCGTCGATATATTGAACTAAAACTGAGCTTCCTGGCATCACTAGTTTTTCAAGGCACTTTTTCAGTATCTGGTTGAAGATGGAAGGACTTTCTGTGTACCCCTGAGGAACACGATTCCACACATAGACTTTGTTCTCAAATTTAAATGAGAAAAGATACTGGCTGTCTGGATGCAATGGTATTGAGAAGAATGCTTGACATAAATCAATTACTGTGAACCATCCTGCATTCCAAGGGATCTGGTATAGAATTACTGCAGGATTTGGTACTATGGGACAACATGGTTCTACAATCTTATTTATTTTCCTCAGGTCCTGAACAATCCTATATTTTCCACTAGGTTTCTTTAGTCCCATGATTGGTGAATTACATGGGCTACTCATTACTTCTTTTAGAATGTTTTGTTTTACCATTCGATTGATTTCTTCAATGACTCCTGCTTTTACTTCTGCACTCATTTTGTATTGTTTAGTATTTGGGAAAATCGCACCTTCTTTTACAGTAATTTGAACTGGATCTATTTTTGCCATAAGTCCTGCTTCTTTTCCGGTGAAATCCCATACTATTTGGTTTACTGTACCTTTTAATTCTTCTGGCAACTCATCTTTTGTTATCAACGAAAACATTTCATCTATTTCTGTACCTTGTTTTGCAACCATAATTTTATATACATGGTCCTCATTAGGTGTCTGAACTGCCACACCATCTGGCGTGCAGAAAATTGTACAGTTCATTATGCACAATAAATCTCTACCTAATAAATTCACTGGGCTAGAATCGCACACTACAAATTGGTGCATTTCTCTGAAGTTTCCTATTTTGACTTCCAATGGTTCTGTAAGAGGTGTTCTAATTCTTTGATTAGCTACCCCTACTACTTGGATATCTTCACCAGAGAGAGGAAGGTCTGGGATGTCTGCTGATCTCACAGTAGACCTAGTAGCACCAGTGTCCAAAAGAAAAGTAATATCATTACCTTTCACATTTCCTTCAACATATGGACCAGACTGATCTACCTGTAAGGATGCGCCAAGTATGCACTCCTTCTTCCCCTCTCCTAGGCACCATCATGAGTCGTATTTACAGTAATTGTCCTGCAAAAGAAATTGTGATGTCATATAATCATTCTTACCACTCCCTCCTGGGTATCCAATGTCTGTACCATGTTTTGCTCTGCTTATATTACCCTGAACAGGTGGAGGTGGTAATTGATTTTGAGGGATTTACACCCTGCTGTGAATCATTCTGCATCTGGGGATTTAAGTTTTGATTTGGGCCATTATTATTCTGAATCTTTTACATTCATCCTTCCAATGCCCCAATTTTCCGCATCCATGACAAGGAAATTTCTTTTTAGCTTCTTCTCTACTCATTCGTCCTCTAAATTTTCCACCATTTCCCGCATCACCACTCGTTCCAGAATCTTTTCCTGGATTTTCACTCGGATTTTCCAAATTAATTCCCTGCTTTTCTGCCATTTTCACCTGAGCCCACATCACTTTTTCCTGTAATTTCTTGTGTCTATCCTCAATATCGTCTCCACAATATTTTGCATTCTTCAGAATCTCATCTATGGGCTTTCCCTGCCAACACAGCATGTGTTGTTTAATCATCTGGCAAATCTCTGGCTTCAGACCGTAAACAAATCGATACACAAACTGAATCATGTTCTTGTCTCCAATGTCCTCGAATCCACTATACTGTTTAAACACCTGCAATAAACGCTCATAATAGGAATGTTCTGTTTCACTGGCTTCTTGGGTTGTTCGATCTATTTTCACCCAATCTGTTTCTTTCGGGGGTATTTTCCCTTTCAGGTAAGTTATCACCTGCTGATACTTTTTCATTACATCATTTGACGGGGCACCTGTTTTCGGATCTCTAGGATATTCATCACTAGGCCAATCGACTGTGATCTTACAATCTGTCCATAAATCGGCAGGTACCCCTATGTCAAACAAACCATCTAAATCCTTCAACAATACCTTTGACACCTTCACAAACCTTTCAACCTGTTTGTACCATTCAATTGGTTTTTCTCTCAATTTTGGAAAATCATTCGTAAATGATAAAATATCCTGTCTGCTCCATGGGACATGTACATATCCTCCTCCCGCAACTTCTCGCATTGGATACATCTGGTCTGCTTTTCCTGCTTCCTTCATCACATATTCTGATGCTGTTCTACTTGTTCGTGCTTCTTCCTTTTTCTTGGCCCACCTAGATCTCCATTTATCTAGATCTCCCCATTTTTGTAAAACTAACATTAATTCTCTTATTTGCAGTCTTCTTCCAGATGCATTCATATTGTCTAAATCTTTGTCCGCAAATTCTGCTCTATATGGTTTCTGTAATACTTTTGATCTCCCTATTTCTATGCCCATCTGTAGTGCTAAATTGGACAATTTTTCATGGAATATCTTTACATTTCTAGTGATACTCCTGCACAAGAATAATAATTCTTCTTCATCATAGGTATTCAAGCGTTCTACTCCTACATTTCCTGCTATTATTTCTTCTAATTCGACTTTCAATTTATGGATATCCAGTACTTTTGGAGGTGTGCACTGTTTAACTGACCCTTGTACCCATCTTTCTAGATCTTCAGGTGTTACTATGGTAGCACTTTTTGCTCCCGATCAAGTTACTAAACTTACAGCTTTTGAACCTCCAGGTACATCTTTTCTTGGAGTACTATTTACAGAACCTCGAATAGGTAAATCCATGAGTGATATTGTGGATTCACAGTCACTAAATTGATCCTCAATTATAACTGGAGCTTCAGGTCTGGTGTTACTCACAGGAGTAGGTGTAAGTATCGGTTGAGGACAATTTCCCTGTGTACCATATAATGGAACTACTGGACCAATTGTTACAGGTATGGTCAACGAATCAGGATGTACTTTTATCTGAGTTATTTTCTGTATTAATTCTGCTCTGGTCTTTTCTAGGGCTTCTTTTTCTTTGTCATGAAGTATTCTAGTCGGGGGTAAATTCATGCATTACTTGTGGTACCATTGGAGTTTGTGGTGGTGCACTAGGAGGGCATCCACTTGTCCCTTCCTGATATGGTGGGGGATTTCTTAACATTTCTTCCATAAATTCGTCTTCAGATTCCTCATTTCTCATTAAATGTTTTGTCTTTTCTGTACATTTGCCTCCTGATTTCTGTCCTTCTGTGAATAATGGATACAGTCCCTCTGTAATCATTGCCCTTCTCCATTGTTTCATCTGACCCTCTCTTGACTCACGTAAATATCTGGGGTAAAATCCTGGGTAACTCCTATTACTTCTAGATCTATCCCGCTGAAATGCCTCGGTTTCCCATTCTTCTAGAGCTTCATACTGGGTTAATCTAGGTCTGGGTTCTAAATCATTCATCCTCAATCTCAAGTTTTGAAGAATTCTTCCATTGAAGGTACCATTCTTGGGAAATGCTAATACTCCATCATTTTTGGTGTATTCTATCCAATTCTCCATCCATACACAAGTATGATAACCTCTCTCCATCATCATAAATGATGCTGGCGTTTTTAGCTGGTGGAATAATAATTCCTTCTCTAGTTTTGATTGGTTTGTCCTTTTTAAAATAATTCTTAATCTTTTGTAAAAATGAAATTTTTCTCCTTTCTCCGTACATTCTATCTAATCTTCTGTGTACAAAATTATATTCTGCAAAACCTAGGAATCTCCTATCCGGACGAGTTCCTGTTAAAGTCGGATCACGTTTTAACATGCAATCCTTATCCACTAAGAATTTTGCTTCTATAATTTCGACCAATCAAATGTCTGCTATCTTTTATTTCCGAGCCAATCCTTGCGCGGCATTTGGTGACGTTTCTCTGTCAACCCCTCCTTTACAATCTGCTCTTTCCTGTCCTCGCTGGTTTAACCAATCCCAGCGCGGCACCTGTGACGTCAGTACTACTCCTGACTACTGACCCCTCCTTTACAAGAGTCTCTCCACACCCGCTATTTCAACCTATCACAGCGCAGCGTTTTGCAACGTCAGCTCCCTCTCCGGCAACTGACCCTCCCTTTACAAAATTACGCAAACTTATTTTCTCTATAAATCTTAATTAAATTTCAGTAACAACATAAAACATTCGCTATCGTGCCAGTTACTACTAATTTAGAAAAAGATAGTTTCTTCCACACTTTAGTAAAACCTTTCCGTTTACTAAAACATATACTACTGAGTAAAACACTTCCGTCTACTCTTCACACAAGCTCCAGAAGTACCTGTTACTTCTCCAATGTTACCCTTACTAGGTGATATAACATCAAATTTTTATCAGCGTACCCTTTTGCTATTACTCACACGCATAGAGTCCCTAACGAGTACTTGAAGTCCTGCTTAACTTCTCAGTACTATTTCTGCCTGACAGATAACCTCACTGCAGTATGGCTTCCACTTGCCACCCACTATTCTTTTTCCCTACCCCGGGGTATTCTGGACAACATATAACAAAACTCAAAAATAAGCGGATGTTAGTTCATAAAAATACAAATAAAATTCTCATTACCCAATTAACAAAGAGTAACAAAAACCGTCCTCTGCTTACCAGAAAACTGATCCAGCGCAATATTAGCCAACAACATTCATACACCATATACTCACTTGGGCCCATACATTCACACTACACTAATACTTACGCTGGGTGTCAGATGTACTCTTTTATCAAAGTCCCTGCTATCAATTTCCTTCTGATTGAAGAGTAATAACTTACCAATGGATCCTTTGCTAATTGGAAAGCTTAAAATGAGTGACATTCATTATAGTACATAATCCTGAAATAACCACTGAGTCAGGAAGTTTTAAAATGTTTATCTAAAGTTTTAGCAGAGTAAAATACAGAAAACGCGGTACTTGATTGAAATACCCAAGAAAAAGCATAGAAATGATTTTGCTAATAAATGACGGTGTTTAAGGAAGAGGAGAAGATAGAGACAGCAGCGCAACTAAAGGTTGCAATATAGTTACCTAAATGCGAGAACCAAGCCCCTTAGCCAAGGAGTTGGAAAAGATAGGACCCAGGAAGGATGAAGAGCAAAGACTTCTTCCAGGATCAGGACAAGACCGGTAACCTCTCTACAACGACGCCTGCGCCGTTCCCCTCTCTGATACTCGACTTCTCTCGATTCTCCCGTCTAATGGACTCCGCCGTCCCCTCCTGATCACCTCTTCCGGACAGGAATTCAGTCAGCAACCAATCAGCTGGGCAGTCTGGAGTTGAGAGCGCTCTGGCAGTATGGACGCCTGTTCTTCGTGAACGCATGCTCTTCTGGAATCCTGCTCTGACTAATTTACTAATACTATATTCTATTATACCCTTCTATGCCCATGTACCTCCCCTTAATGTTGCTAAAATATGGGACCACTACTTCTGATTGGACAGGGACAGGGGTGGATTCTCGCACCATATCGATTTGGCCTAAATTGTAAAGCCTATTGTCTTTACGTTCCCTCCCCTTCAAATTAATACATTCGCTTTATTTCCCACCCGTCTCATGACAAATGTTATACATTTTACAGGAGAAAAGTAACAATTTGTCCGCCGGAAACATTGGGTACATCATCTTCGGCCAATAGGTTGTGGCCTTGGGAGACGTCCAAGTTGACTTCACTTGGCAGGCATACAGGACACATGCGCAGAACCCTCTGTCTCTCGAGTTTCAAGACACCAACCCAGGCCCAAGTTTACGAATTACTAAAAGTGCAAGAAGAAAATATTAAAATCACAAATAAAATGTTTCACTGTATACCCACTTTCCCTACTCTATTCCCATTTAATCATAATACTATCCTGCATTAGTAGCGTTAAGAAAACAACAATTTAATAATGACATGAGAGCAAGCTTAAGCATGTGAAAACATTTAGCGGCCATTTTAATGCACACTGCGCAGAAGCAGAAGTTTCCCACCAAGCAAAGAAAGACGTCACACCATGTGATCAGGTTGCGACATGCGCAATGAAGTCCCGCGCTTTAGCGGCCATCTTGGTTTATAGACAAGCGTTATTCATTAGTAAAACACATAGGCAAGCGTCTATCCCTTCTGTGTTTGTGAATGCAAAGATTAGTATTGACAGTACAAGTTTAATAAATTAATACTATGAGGAGGATTGCATACAAGCAAGTTTCATTTTTGAAACCTTGCTCCATCACCGGCATGATTTGAGTGGGCCCCACTCTGGGAGAATCTCTTTCCATCTGCGCCTGTGCCATGTTACCGACACACGTGCAGAAGCAAAGAGACCACTAGGAGCCGCATTCACTGTGCACCACAAAGAGGTGGTGCACAGTCAGTGTGCCACATGTTTGTGGGCAACCCATGCAAGATGGGAACAGACATCTCCTCTCCCTACAGGCTTTGCAGTCGTTCATGGCACTTACTCGCAGGGGGATCTCTGCCCCTTTTCAAAAGCAGCCAGACTGTGGAAGGCAGACCGGCCAGTTCCAACAGCTGATCCGACTTTCACTAATGTGTTGCTATTAAGACAAGGGCCAGTTCTTAGCTGTCTTGGGGCAGCATGTTATCCGTAATTTGCGCACCCTACATAGAATTCTTCCCCAGGTGTGAAATCTTACTACTATTTTTAGCCAGTGCAGTACAAAACATTCCTTAGCAACGTTGAAGTTTCTCTTTGCAATTTTGTGTTTGCTGTCAGGATAACAGTGTGTGTTATGTAGACAACTGTGTGCCAAGCACTGCTTGTACACATGAGAAAGCTGAGTTTATGGTGATCTTTCATTTCCAAAATGGAGGACTTCAGAAGTCTTAAAATAAGTCACAATTCTAGACCACGAAAAAGATGTGCCAGTTCCAGGGCGCGAGCCCTTGTCTCACGATGAGTCTAAGCACATTTGCAGAGCAGCGGGTGGACGCTTCAATTGCTGCTCGCTGCACGTGCTGTACCTGAGCTATGATTAAGCAGTGAGATTGCTCTCAAGCGACAACCTCTCAGAACACATTTTTCAGCTGTATCACACCAACGCGCAGACATACCCCGCAAGAATAGGCATGCTTTAGTTATTATAATTACACATTCAGTGCAAACAGTGTGAAGAATGGAAAAACATAAAAAATGCAAATCTAATTGTTGCTTCTAAACTGTGATATATTTCAACCAATTTATTAACTCCAAAATGTTCTATTCTTGTTAAATGATGATATGTAATGTTAAAAACCACTTTTAGGTACACGAATTGCCATGTTCTAAAGGAGGCATCTCCAACGAGTAGCTTGTGAGCTACCAGTAGCTCTCCAACTACCTGAGAGTAGCTCTCTCGGGTGCAGCCCAGCCTACTACTATAGAAGGTTTGCTTGATTGAATTATTATATGTATACCAAAAGTACAAAAGCATGTATTCAAGACGAAAATGTGTGTATTTTCATAGCTCATAAGCTGATGTTTGGAGAAAAATGGTTGAATTTTCAAGATGTGTTTAAAGCTGTTATGTGAGTTGGAGAGAATTATTACTCACATTATCACCTTGGTGCCAAGGGGGTTGCAGCTATGGCTTTTATGCATTACACATATAGTGGCATTTCAGATGAATAATATTTTTACTTTACAGCTGGCAACCCTGCCTAATGCACTGATGTTATCACTGCTGCCAATCTTAGAAGGGGTAGGCACCAATACATCACTACTATTAGTAGCTGGGGAAGATTTTCATTGAACAAAAGTAGATCTTATTACAGAAAAGGTTGGAGACCTCTGTTCAAAAGGCTCTTGACTTGAGGCCATATAACAAGCAAGCATTGTGTGCTGGTATAATAGGGCCATGCATGCAGGGCGAACCACCTTAGCCCATACAGAGCATGCTGTCTCTGAGCAGCCCGTTCTTGGGTATATCTGTTTCAGCTTAAGTGAACATTTAGGGCGACCTCACCAACTTTTGCAAGAAGACAGCATTCTTCTTTATGCCACGGAGCGAGCACGTAGTACTTCAACTAGAAAGGGCCAGGGTCTTTTAATTTAAGATGGTCTTCAGTCACCAAAATGGCTATAGGCAGTTTATACCGACAAGGAAAATATGGATGCCTATTTAAGATTCTCAATAAGGTGAGACGAACATCACTGTGACATGATAGACCCTTGGCAGAGAGGCCACCAGGGCAGAGGTTTATACCGGCAGAGGCAGATAAGGTAAACTGTATAAACCTGTTGCTTCTCCTGACTCTGCATAGAGCTGGGGAACTGCGAGTTTGGGGGGATGTGAGCACAGCAAATTTACGACGATGCTCCTGCTCCACCAAACTCTAAATAAGACTCTCTGTCTTTTTCTATTTCACTAGTACTTGTCGTGTCTGATTTTGAGTTTAACGGAGAGGATACTGTTCACAAATGATTTACAGGCGGGCGGACCTTTAGAATCTCGACAATGTTTGTTTTTGAAAAGCCAAAAACATGTTAAAAGTTTGATGAATGGCCGTCAATTTGACAATACTGTCCATCAAACTGTGGAAATGTACCTTTTAGGGGTACACTGGTGCAGGGTCACCCTCTTGTCCACGGGTTCAAAGACCAACAAAATAGAGATCAGCACTGGAGTTGGAATAAATAACAAGTTTTATTAATCACTCATGAGTGGGACCACGTCCACACAGCATTCTCAAGTGCTGGAGGAGGTAGTACACTGAAGTCAAGGAACACAGGGCTTTTATACAGTTTTTCTGTAGTGTAAGCATGTAACCAGAAATAGGGAGAACAATTTTAGGAATAGTGTTTAGCAAACAAGGGCAGATGAATAACCACTTGGTCAGCAAAGTGGGAGGGGGAGCAGAAGTGCTTATGGCAGCAGTAAATGATTGACAGTTAACAGGTGTACTGGCAGCTACAAACTCTCAGCATGTACAATGCTTTTAGCTGAGTCAGAAAGTCAACTAAAATAGATAGCACAGGCAGAGTGAAAAGATGAAAGAATTACGAAGGAAGCTTAAATGGACACCGCAGCCAAAATGGCTGCAGCTTATGCCAAGTAAAATATTACACGTTTCCCACAAAACTTTAAACACATTAACAGGAACTGCTGTGACAGTGGTTCCTGTCAGTGACTAGAGATGTCCGCACGGTCTGGGAACATCTTTGAATGCAGAGGACAGGTATTACGTCAAAGCGTCTGTGTATTATATTCTGTTGCCTTGAAGGAGTGCAAACTGAACTCTGCACTGTAAATCGGGCCTCCATGCTAAACTATCTATGATAACTGTTGTAATATCACAACAGGATTCTTGCACACTATCATCTCGAGGAATCTATGATTGTGAGGTTATTGTAACTGCTTCTTGTGTATATATATATATATATATATATATATATCTACTGCAGTCGCCAGTAGATAGTTATAGTTACAACCTATTATCCATAGGAAATCCGCGACATTCTATTTGCAATAACGTTGGCGCCGGTTGACGAATCTTCGCGAAAGCTTCCAACTTGTTGGGGCGCTCCGATCCGCTCCTACCCTGAAAGTCTCGGGTGATACGTCAAGCGGGGGCCGAGAAAAGGGGGGTCCCAAAACGCGTTTTCCCCATTCATTTTCCATAGGAACCTTTAGTCGCAGCTACAGCCCGAACTGCTGAACGGAATTACCCCAAATTTGGCAAAGAGGTAGCCCTTGGTTCAGACTGGTGCCCTTTGCTAAAATGGTGTAAATCCGTTCAGTAGTTCCTGAGAAATTCACAATTAAAATCACATATATATCTATGGGCGCGTCGGATCCGCGTGCCCTCCCGATCACGAGCTGCATGCTAATTGGCTGTCAACACTCCAAATCAAGAAGTGTTGGCAGTTATTTTATCCCTCGGTAGAACCGAGGGACAGAAACAAGTGCGCAAGCGCAAAAGGGGGCAGGGTAGAAACACCCTGACCCCTAGGTCTGCTCAGGGGTCCCAGAAGGACCCCTGGGCAGAAAAGATTTTTTTTTAAAAATCGGCGGGATGCGCTTAGGGTGCGCGTATCCCGCCGAGAAAAAAAGAAACAAGTGCGTAAAACGCACAAAGGGGCAGGGTAGAAACACCCTAACCCCTAGGCCTGCTCAGGGGTCCCACAAGGACCCCTGGGCAAAAAGCATTTTTTTTTTTTAAATCGGCAGGATGCGCTCAGGGTGCGCGAATCCTGCCGAGCAATCGAAGCGCGGTCTCCGCGCTTCGATGTTAGTTGGCCCCCAGGTAGCCCAAGTCCCGGGGGCATGGTGGGGGGATAATTTAATGTGTGGGGGCCTCAAAGGGCCCCCAAGCCCGAGGACCGCCACCCCCGGGGCTTTTTAAAATGGTGCGGGAGGGCTCTGAGCCCTCCCGCAGCCCCGGGACCACCACCTCCCCGGGGCTTTTTAAAATTAATTTAACAACCTGTGTGGGGGCTCCAGCCCCCACATGCCCCGGGACCGCCACCTCCCTGGGCACTAACAAATTAAAATGGGGGTCCGTTTTGGACCCTCGAAGCCCGGGGACCACCACCTCCCCGGGGCTGTGCTCATGTAGGGAGGGGGCCGCGCGGCCCCCCTCCTGGAGCCCTTGATGGCCCTGGGGACCGCCACCCCCAGGGCCGGCTCCTGCAGTGTCCCGGAGTGCCTACCCCGGGACACTGTAGTTTGCTATGGCAGGACGGAGCCTCGCGGCTCCGTCCTGCCATAGCAAACTGCTTTGGATATTGGAAGAGAGAGCAGGAAACCTGCTCTCTCTTCCAATATCCAAAGCACATTGCTTTCCACATGGGGAGCAGCATGTCAGCTGCTCCCCATGTGGGACAGCAATGCCGGCTCCCAAGGGACGTGGGAAGCCGGCGGGACTGTGGGGGATTGGGGACCCCCACAGTCCCCAACGGAGAGGGCCAGCCCGGGGATGGGGTCCCCGGGGCAAGTAGTGGCCCAGGAGGGGGGCCACACGGCCCCCTCCCCAAAAAATAAAAATCTAAAAAATAAAAAAATGGAAAGGCCGGCCCCGGGGATGGGGTCCCGGGGCCTTAAATGGCCAGAGGAGGGGGCCACGCAGCCCCCTCCAAAGAATAAAAATAAAGGCCATGCCCCGGGGGATGGGGTCCCGGGGCCAATACAGGCCCAGGGAAGGGGGCCACGCGGCCCCCTTCCCGTTTTTTTTATTAAAAATAAAAAAAAGGGGTAAGGCCCTGGGGATGGGGTCCCCAGGGCATAAAAACAGGAAAAGGAAGGGGCTACACAGCCCCCTTCAGAGGACAAAAAAAAAATTTAAAAACGATCGGGCCCGCAGGCCCCGCCCCCTTCCTTCACCACTCTGCAAACGCGCCCCTGGCGCGTTTGCAGAGAGGGAACAAATTCCCCTTGAATACTGGGGGTCCCTGGGGGCCAACTAGCCCACCAGGAACCTCCAATATGCGCCAGGGGCTGCGTTGCAGAGACGTGTAGAGAGGCCACACCCCTTTTACACCTCTCTGCAACGCAGCTCTGTGGCGCTTTGGAGGTATATGGTGGGCTAGTTGGACTCCGGGGACCCTCAGGATTCAAGGGGACTTAATCCCCAACTTAAAACGCGCCACGGGGCGCGTTGTACAGTGGTGAAGGGAGGCGGGGCTTCAGGTGACATGTGTGCAAACAGGCCCCGTGGCGCGTTTTAAGATGGGGAATTAAATCCCTTCAATCCTGAGGGTCCTGAGGGCCAACTAGCCCAACAGGTACATCCAGAAAGCGCCACAGAGCTGCGTTGCAGAGAGGTGTAAAAGGGTGTGGCCTCTCTACAGTCTCTGCAACGCAGCCCCTGGCGCATATTGGAGGTTCCTGGTGGGCTAGTTGGCCCCTAGGGACCCTCAGGATTCAAGGGGACTTAATCCCCCAACTTAAAACGCGCAACGGGCGCGTTTGCACAGATGTCACCTCAGGCCCCGCCCCTCCCTTCACCATTGTGCAAATATTCCTCTAAAATCAGCCGGAAATACGAATTCCGATTTACTCACCTGTTATCAGGAGAGACCTCGGTGCTGTATCTTTCAGCCCAGTACTGGTCCTGAAAAGTAATTCTAACCATACTTACCAGTAACTTGAATTTCCTTCCATAGGCTAACATTGACTGGTTTCACTTGGAAATTCTTCTAAGTGTGGAGTTTTGGAACTTTAAAATATTCCTCTAAAATCAGCCGAAATACGAATTCCGATTTACTCACCTGTTATCAGGAGAGACCTCAGTGCTGCATCTTTCAGCCCAGTATTGGTCCTGAAAAGTAATTTTAACCGTACTTACCAGTAACTTGAATTTCCTTCCATAGGCTAACATTGACTGGTTTCACTTGGAAATTCTTCTAAGTGTGGAGTTTTGGAACTTTAAAATATTCCTCTAAAATCAGCCGAAATACGAATTCCGATTTACTCACCTGTTATCAGGAGAGACCTCAGTGCTGCATCTTTCAGCCCAGTATTGGTCCTGAAAAGTAATTTTAACCGTACTTACCAGTAACTTGAATTTCCTTCCATAGGCTAACATTGACTGGTTTCACTTGGAAATTCTTCTAAGTGTGGAGTTTTGGAACTTTAAAATATTCCTCTAAAATCAGCCGAAATACGAATTCCGATTTACTCACCTGTTATCAGGAGAGACCTCAGTGCTGCATCTTTCAGCCCAGTACTGATCCTCAAAAGTAATTTTAACCGTACTTACCGGTAACTTGAATTTCCTTCATAGGCTAAGATTGACTGGTTTTCAGCAAAAAGTTTCAAAGTGTTGATTTTCACAAACTACAAATATTCCTTAAAAATCGCCTGTATGACTTAAACGCATTCTTTCAACTGTTTACAGGAGATGCACCAGTGCTGGATCCAGGATCCAACACTGAGTAAGAAAAAGTAACGATAACAGTTTTTACCTGCTAAGTGAATTTCCTTCCATAGGATAACATTGGTGATTCTATGAGAAAAAGTTTCTAAGTGTCAACTTTTAAAATACAATAATATTCCTTAAAAATCACGACTGTAACCAAAACGCTTTTACTCAACTGTTTACAGGAGATGTACCAGGACTGAATCTAGGATCCAGTCCTGTGGTTACAAAAGTAATCCATAAAGTAACTAATTGCATTTAACTAGAAATTCACATTGAGCTGAATGTTGCATTGTGTTTGAAAATGTGTTGCCCATTGCAACAACTGTAACTACTGTACTTAAAAGTCTATTGCCTATCTGCAAAGTATTTAAACTAAAGTAATTCATTCTGAGAAAGTATTTTTGTAATGTAATGTATAATGTAATTACAATGTAATTTAAAAAATAAAATATGTAAAAAAAAATTGTTTCTAAAAATGTAGTAAATCAGTATGAAAAAATTAATATAACAATTAATACATTTAAAAATTGTCATTTACAAAACCTTTGAAATTCACTGAAAAAACCGTAGGTTTCAGGCACGTTATAGTTAGAAATTAGCATTTAAAAAACCTTTGAAATTCACTGAAAAAACCATAGGTTTCAGACACGTTATAGTTACAAATTAGCATTTAAAAAACCTTTGAAATTCACTGAAAAAAACCATAGGTTTCAGACACGTTATAGTTACAAATTAGCATTTAAAAAACCTTTGAAATTCACTGAAAAAACCATAGGTTTTAGGGACAGTTATAGTTACTTGGACATTGCACTCGTATAAAACCCGTGAAATTCCCCCGTTATAGTTAGTTCAGCTAACTATAACTCGCGCCCCGCAATGCACTGCTGATGACGTCACATATTACATCACTCATGACATGGTCAGTGACATCACTGATGACATCACTGATGACATCTCAAATGACATCACTGATGACATCATCCACGTGATAATCTGATGCACCGCCTCACACCCTAATATAACCTTTGATACACCCACTCTAAATTACAGACTGCCATTCGCAAAACCATAGACACTCCAACACCAATAACTACATACCCACTCACTGATTCTTAGGTCTACACACACACATCCACTCACTCACCCGTACAGTCACTCATACTTACGGTCACTCAGTACAGGACTATCATATGCACTCTTACTCCTATATAGACACTCAAACAACGCCACTCATCCATAGAGATACTCACACACCTAGTCAGTCATGCAAATAATTAAACACACTGCCATTTACTCACCTATACAGTTATACACACACCAGCTCACTTACTCATACAAATAGTAGCACATTGTTACGCTCTTATACAATCACTGATACAAGCACACAATCATCCATACAGCCACTATCACAATCACTCACTCTTGCTTATAGCTATTTATATACTCCAACACACATATATACTGCCTTTCACATATGTAGTTACTCACACATGTACCACTGGGACATACATTCACTCACTAACACACTCTTACACACACTTACCCACCCATACAGTCTATCACAGATGCACTCTTGAAACCATCCACCCAGTGAATCACCCACTCACACATCTATGCACAGAGTTGCACACACCCCTCCCACACAAACACTCAGGCACCCATACAGATACTCAGACAAGCATTCAATAACTCATATAGACACTCATGTAACTATTCACAAACACATGCAGCCACTTACACAGCAACAGACAGACGGATACAGACATTCATCCAGTTTAGTCACTAACCCATGCATTCAGTAAGATACGTTAAATCACTCACTTATAGAGTCAGTCACGCACCTACTAAATCATCCATACAGACACTTACACACCCACTCATTCTTCAATACGTCTTTTCCTATATATATTAAAAATATTTAAACTTTACAGAAACACACAGTCACTGGATGATGTCATCAGTGATGTCATCAGTGATGTCATCAGTGATGTCATTTGAGATGTCATCAGTGATGTCATCAGTGATGTCACTGACCATGTCATGAGTGATGTAATATGTGACGTCATCAGCAGTGCATTGCGGGGGCGCGAGTTATAGTTAGCTGAACTAACTATAACGGGGGAATTTCACGGGTTTTGTACGAGTGCAATGTCCAAGTAACTATAACTGTCCCTAAAACCTATGGTTTTTTCAGTGAATATATATATATATATATATATATATATATATATATATATATATAGGAACTTGTTTCGCGCCCAGTTTTGCGAATTTGTTCCTAGGGGCCTGGGAGGAAGAGATCAGACAGGATGACACCCTCAAAAATGACTTTGGAAATGTAGTTGTTTGGCTAAGGTACATTGACGACCTTTTCTTAATTTGGAAAGGTTCGATCACTGAAGCAGAAACCTTTGTACATAAACTCAACGTGAATTCACGTAATATAATCCTGACTAGTAATATCAGCAACAGCATGGTGGAATTCCTAGACATCAGAGTAGAAATTGTCAATAACACCCTGCAGACCAGTCTTTTTAGGAAAGCGACTGCAGGCAATAGTCTGCTCCACGCCCTTAGTAGTCATCCCGAATGGTTGAAATGGAGCATACCTTACGGGGAACTCCTCAGAGCAAAATGTAACTTCAGCTCTGAGGAGTCCTTTTTGAAGGAACAGGACATCATGCTCACCAGATTTACTGAACGTGGCTACCCCAGGTGGGTGTTACGCAGGGCAGTGGAGAAAGTTAAAACCATCACCAGAACTACCATCCTCACCAACATGAACACTCCCGAGGTAGCAGATGATGACACTACCAGGATCATCCTGACTTACAATGGTGGGTCCAAAGATGTACAACATATCTTGGCGAAGAATTGGGACATACTCAAAAAAGATCCCGTCGTTGGTACCACCATGACTGCTAGACCCAAGATCACATACAGAAAGAGACGAAGTATGAGGGACATCCTAGGGCATAGCGATATCACCACCAAAGTGGATAGGGGTATAAACCTACAAGGCTTCTTCCCATGCGGACACTGCAAAGCATGCCACGGTAGCCGCATGCGGAGGGAGTTCACCAACACCAACAGCAGTAGGTCTATACCCATTACCCAATTTCTGACCTGCAGTTCCTCCTATGTGATTTATGTCCTAGAGTGCCCGTGCCAATTACGATATGTGGGGAGTACAACACACATGGCTAAAAACTGTGTCTTGGAACACATGAGAGCCATTTCCAAGAGAGACCCACACTACCCCATAGCCAGGCATTTTGAGACACACCACTACTCAGATAACACGAAGTTACAGTACTTCATTGTTGAGCAAGTAGAAATCAATCTAAGGGGTGGCAACCGTGAACTTCAGCTTAGAAAAAGGGAATCCAGGTTCATTATCGATCTAGGAACGCGCCATCCGAGGGGACATAATATTGATGAGGAGATGGCAATACATCTACACAAAGAGTAGTAGTTGTAGTACCTGTAGTATTTGCTACTTTGTTTTATACAAGACAATTTTAGAATGTTGCACTGTTTGGTTCTTGTTCGGCTGTGCTATTTTGTATCATGTCATAATAATGTACAATGTAGTTGTCTGTACATTACTTGCACTATCTGTGTTTTTGACACCTTATTGACTATCTTTTCTCTCTTTACAGGAGGAAAGGAAGGGACATATCGGCTGGAATCCAATAGTTTGGTCCCTACCTTTTTCTTCGTGGCATCATTCTCCTGTGATGCCTGAATGTCGCAGCTAAGATTAACTTTTAAGATCTATCTATCTACTATGCAGAATTTTCATATATTTCTCTCTAATTTTTCTTTGGTATTTTCTTTATTGTTTTGGTACACTTTTTATATATATGCTGCTTTTTCTGGTGTTCCATGCCTTTTTCAAAACAGTTGACTGTCTTTTGGGTGTCGGTGTACATTTGGTCCCAGGTCCAATACACACATATATTGTGGTGGTCATTGTTTACGTTTAGCTATATACCACTATGGTGACTTCTAATTATTAGCCAGACTCGACTCGGCCTTAGATTTAAGATTCAATCTGTACCCACTGTGGGAGGATAACGTTTACCTCCAGGTGAATTATTATGGTGAGGCTTACCCACCAAGGGAGGTAGACGAGCCAGGGGGGACTTCCCAGTATTTTGGCCGGTGACTAGCGCATGCAGTTATTTGTACCATTATGGCGACATTATCTTACCATACACGCTGTAAGTGGATTACGTTGCATATATCATTTTTAGTGGCGAGTGTTTATTTGCTAATTTCCACTTTGGTCTTACACGCAAGCACACCCACGCTTAGCCGCTTGAGGGCACACGCGTACCTTCTCATTACTCATTAGCGCATGAGGGAGATTGTGTGTCTTGCCTTTTCCAACCCAACAGCGCGTAATAGGCTGGGCGCGAGTACTTTGACCATTTTATGCGTTTTAAAACTATCACTGTGCCTTTCACTGCCATGTCAATAGGTAGGGCGCGAGTATGTCGGCCAGTTTATGTTTTTTCTAAACCAGCACCGTGCCTTTCACCACATTTGCAAGAACCATGTTAACATGTATTAAAATTTATTAATTTAGTTTGTGACCAATACCTGACACCATATGATGATTTCTTTCTTCCATTTGTGATACAAACATTGAACGATTTGATGCAACTTTCATGTTATAAGATGGCGACCAAGTTACTTAACGGTATTGAGCCAATGTTACAACTATGTCCGTTGTTTGTTTTGTCAACTGGGTATGTAAAGAGGCTTGTGTTATTGTGCACTGTGTGTGATCAAGCCGTCAGGCGAAACGCGTCACGTTGGTTTATGATGGAATAAACCAGTTTTCTTTCCCTTGAATTGGTCTTCATTTCTGAGAGCGCGAGGTACTGCTGTTTTTACAAAAGAATTTGATTGTCGGCTGCTCCGCCGATTGTCGCGCCACCTCACACGGGACTCCGGCTTCCAGTAGGAGCACTATGGTTTTGATATATATATATATATATTCACTGAAAAAACCATAGGTTTCAGACACGTTATAGTTAGAAATTAGCATTTAAAAAACCTTTGAAATTCACTGAAAAAACCGTAGGTTTCAGACATGTTATAGTTAGGAATTAGCATTTAAAAAACCTTTGAAATTCACTGAAAAAACCATAGGTTTCATGGACGTTATAGTTACAAATTAGCATTTAAAAAACCTTTGAAATTCACTGAAAAAACCATAGGTTTTAGGGACAGTTATAGTTATTGGACATTGCACTCGTACAAAACCCGTGAAATTCCCCGTTATAGTTAGTCCAGCTAACTATAACTCGCGCCCCGCAATGCACTGCTGATGACGTCACATATTACATCACTCATGACATGGTCAGTGACATCACTGATGACATCACTGATGACATCTCAAATGACATCACTGATGACATCATCCAGTGACTGTGTGTTTCTGTAAAGTTGAAATATTTTTAATATATATAGGAAAAGACGTATTGAAGAATGAGTGGGTGTGTAAGTGTCTGTATGGATGATTTAGTAGGTGCATGACTGACTCTATAAGTGAGTGATTTAACGTATCTTACTGAATGCATGGGTTAGTGACTAAACTGGGTGAATGTCTGTATCCGTCTGTCTGTTGCTGTGTAAGTGGCTGCATGTGTTTGTGAATAGCTACATGAGTGTCTATATGAGTTATTGAATGCTTGTGTGAGTATCTGTATGGGTGACTGAGTGTTTGTGTGGGAGGGTGTGTGCGACTCTGTGCATAGATGTGTGAGTGGGTGATTCACTGGGTGGATGGTTTCAAGAGTGCATCTGTGATAGACTGTATGGGTGGGTAAGTGTGTGTAAGAGTGTGTTAGTGAGTGAATGTATGTCCCAGTGGTACATGTGTGAGTAACTACATATGTGAAAGGCAGTATATATGTGTATTGGAGTATATAAATAGCTATAAGCGAGAGTGAGTGATTGTGATAGTGGCTGTATGGATGAGTGTGTGCTTGTATCAGTGATTGTATAAGAGCGTAACAATGTGCTAGTATTTGTATGATTAAGTGAGCTGGTGTGTGTATAACTGTATAGGTGAGTAAATGGCAGTGTGTTTAATTATTTGCATGACTGACTAGGTGTGTGAGTACCTCTATGGATGAGTGGCGGTGTTTGAGTGTCTATATAGGAGTAAGAGTGCATATGATTGTCCTGTACTGAGTGACCATAAGTATGAGTGACTGTACGGGTGAGTGAGTGGATGTGTGCGTAGACCTAAGAATTAGTGAGTGGGTATGTAGTTTTGGTGTTGGAGTGTCTATGGTTTTGCGAATGGCAGTCTGTAATTTAGAGTGGGTGTATCAAAGGTTATATTAGGGTGTGAGGAGGTGCATCAGATTATTACGTGGATGATGTCATCAGTGATGTCATTTGAGATGTCATCAGTGATGTCATCAGTGATGTCACTGACCATGTCATGAGTGATGTAATATGTGACGTCATCAGCAGTGCATTGCGGGGCGCGAGTTATAGTTAGCTGGACTAACTATAACGAGGGAATTTCACGGGTTTTGTACGAGTGCAATGTCCAAGTAACTATAACTGTCCCTAAAACCTATGGTTTTTCAGTGAATTTCAAAGGTTTTTAAATGCTAATTTGTAACTATAACGTCCATGAAACCTATGGTTTTTCAGTGAATTTCAAAGGTTTTTTAAATGCTAATTCCTAACTATAACATGTCTGAAACCTACGGTTTTTCAGTGAATTTCAAAGGTTTTTTAAATGCTAATTTCTAACTATAACGTGTCGGAAACCTATGGTTTTTTCAGTGAATTTCAAAGGTTTTGAAAAGCTAATATTTAAGTGTCATAATAGTTATAGTTATGTTTCTTGTACTGAATTTCTTTAGTTTTTATATTTATTTGTAAATATATTATTTATTAAACAATATTGTATATTTTTGTGTATTTTGCAACAAAAAAAAATTAATAAATTAAAAAGTAAAATATAGTATAATTTTTTTCTGTTATATTTTTATTTTAATATATTTGTATTGTTTA
Source organism: Calotriton arnoldi (assembly GCA_963921515.1). NCBI lineage: Eukaryota > Metazoa > Chordata > Amphibia > Caudata > Salamandridae > Calotriton > Calotriton arnoldi. The sequence goes on along the minus strand of CAWUFW010021831.1, from coordinate 796 downwards.
ATTTAAAAAAATATTTTTGGGGAATCGCGCACCGAAAGCGTACTGAACGCGGCGCATACGCGTACCCCAGCCACCTATTTAAGGAAGTCGTAAAGGATCCGCGTATGGTATGCGACGGGTGCGTGTTTCTAGACCCGTAACATACGTATATTGCGTGTGTACGCGTTTCCTAAGCGACTGGTACGCGATTCCTGCTCCGGCTTATACGCGACACATACGAATTACCATACACGACGCTTGCGCGGTGGCAGGCCCCGCGTGACGTCAAATACGTGCCCGGGCGCGCAGGGTGCGCGACTCCGCGAAAGTTTTTATATTGAAAAATAATATGTATGTGTCTTTAATGTACATATGAAGGTAAGAGATTATCTAAGGTAATCAAAAAAATAATATATTTGTACTTGTAATACACTTATATTACTTTTAAATGTATTTTCGCGAAACCGCGTCGGGTGCGCGCGCCGTGTGCGCACGGTGCGCGAATCCCATGTGACCTCAAAAAAAGGATTTGATTGGTCCATAATATTTCCACTGTAACTATTGAAGGACCACACCCTTTTTAATTATTCTTTTTAGAGCACTGGATGAGACACATCTCTTCTCTTTCCAGAGCTGATTTTGTATTTTTTGGTGTTTTGAGGGAATTCATTTACAGCAATGGCATCTGCTCCTCAAGTTCCTCAACATTCTTCTGAAGAAGAGATTTTGGAGGAAGATCCCCGAAGAAGCGACCAGAGTCAGTGGTCTGGAAATTTTTACATTTCCAGCAGGAGAAAAAGTCAATGCACGGAAAGTT